>PVIH01011599.1:0-38470 GCA_004025045.1 Sigmodon hispidus
AAAAAAAAAAAAAAAAAAAAAAAAAAAAAAAAAAAAAAAAAAAAAAAAAAAAAGAAAATATCAACATGCTATAATCCAGAAAACAACATATGTTTAGGACTCTGGGATTCTAATATTTGAAAGTCTGAAAATAACTGGTAATTAACATATGGAATACAGAGGTGGTCATGATACTATGCATCTATTCTAGTCTCATGCTAATGTGTGTATGGATATGAGCAGGAAATGACATATATGTTGCTGCCCTTTAAAATCAATTTGGAATTAATGATAATAAGGCTGAAGAAATGGTAATAGATTGTGGTAGAAAAGAAGATTACTATAAAATTTTAAAAGCAAGATACTGTTATAAAACACTACTCATGGGTAATGTCAAGTAAATATCTACTTACCTAGCTCAGGAGCCAATAGGGATCCAATTAACAATATCACCAACATCCAACATAGAGAATCAGTGAGTTTACTGACTTTTCTTACAGGAACATAGACAACTCAAACTTTCTCTACATCGCTGAAAACCAATGCCAGCATTCATGACATAGCTGCAACCCAGAAGATCTCTGGATAACTTGTACATAGTTTGATAAGTCAATGAGTACCCTCAGCAATTCTAATTGCTCATGTAACCCTGAAGAGCAAAGAGCTTTGCACATCCAGTATGTTTCAGGGCCATTGATATAAAGGGATATTAGTAACCACACATTGATGTTTCCTGCTATTTTTGGTGGTAGCTTGTATGTATTTCCTTTCTCTGAGCTTTTCTTCTGTGGGATTATTGAATGTTTGTGGTTTCATGGGTATATCTGGGATCCTTAGGTTAGAGTTTTTCCTCTAATGCTTTCTAGAGGGCCAGATTGGTAGATAGATATTGTTTCAACTTGTCTTTGTCATGAAATATCTTCTTTACTCCACCTATGGTGACTGATAATTTTGCAAGGTATAGTAGTCTAGTTGGCAGTCATGCTCTTTTAGTGACTGTATAACTTCTGACCAAGTCCTTCTATCTTTCATCATTTCCATTGAATAGTCAGGTGTTATTCTGATGGGTCTGCCTTTATAAGAAAGTTGGCACTTTACTTTTGCAGTTATTAAAATTTTTTCTTTGTTCTGTATGTTTTGTGGCTTGATTATTATGTGGCAGCAGGCTTTTTTTAAGGTCATATCTATTTGGTGTTCTGTAAGCTTCTTGTTTCTATATATGCATTTTCTTTGTTAAGTTAGGAAAGTTTTCATCTATGATTTTATTGAATACATTATCTGTGCCTTTGAGTTCTTCTTCTATTCTTATTATTATCAGGTTAGGTCATTTCATACTGTCCCAGATTCCTGAACATTTTGTGTTATGGCATTTTTGGTTTTAGTACATATTTCTCAGCATCACATGGAACTTTCTCTAAAATTGATCACATAACTGGTCATAAAGCAAATATGAATACATGCAAAAAAATGGAAATAATCCCTTGTATTATATGGGACCACCAGGGCCTAAAGTTAGAGTTAAACAACATCAAAAATCACAGAAAGCCTACTAACTCATGAAAACTAAAGATCCTCAGCTAAACCACCTCTGGGTCAAGGAAGAAATTAAGAAAGAAATCAAAGTCTTCCTAGAATTTAATGAAAATGAATCCACAATGTAACCAAACTTGTGGTACACAATGAAAGCAGTCTTAAGAGGAAAATTCATAGCACTAGATGCCTATCTGGAAAGCTTAGACAAATCACACACTAGAGAACTAACAGAAAAAGTGAAAGCCTTGGAACTATTAGAAGCAAACTCACCTAGAAGGATGAGATGGCAGGAAATAATCAAACTTAGAGCTGAAAGCAATACAATTAAAACAAAAAGAACAATACAAAGAATCAATGAATCAAAGAGTTGGTTCTTTGAGAAAGTCAACAAAATAGATAAGCCCTTATCCAAACTAATCAAAAAGCAGAGAGAGAGTATCCAAATCAACAAAATCAGAAATGAAAAGGGGGACATAAGAACAGACCCCCAAGAAATACAAAGAATTATCAGGTCATACTTTGAAAATCTATATTCCACAAAAGTGGAAAACCTAGAAAAAAAGAATAGCTTTTAGGACAGGTATCATTTACCAAAATTAAATGAAGACCAGATTAATTACCTAAGCAAACCTATAACTGCAAAGGAAATTGAAGCTGTCACTAAAAAATTAAAAAATAAGCCCAAGTACAAATGGTTTCAGTGAAGAATTCTACCAGACAGTCAAAGAAGAATTGCTAACACTACTGCTAATATATTTCACACAGTAGAAACTGAAGGATATTGCTAAGTTCCTTTTATGAGGCCACACTTTCCCTAATTTCCAAGCAACTCAAAGACATAACAAAGGAGAATTACAGACCAATTTCCCTCATGAATATTGACGCTAAAATTCTCAACAAAATTCTGACAAACCATATACAACAATATATAAAAAATATCATCCACCATGACCAAGTAGGCTTCATCCCTGAAATGCAGGGATGGCTCAACATACAAAAAAACAGTAAATGTCATTCATCATATAAGCAAACTGAAGGAAAAAAAAAACCACATGATCATATCCTTAAATGCTGAAAAATCCTTTGACAAAGTCCAACACTCCTTTATGATAAAAGCCCTGGAGGGATCAGGAATACAGGGGAAATATCTCAATATAATAAAGGGGATTTACAAGAAGCTGACAGCCAGTATCAAACTTAATGGAGAAAAACTCAAAGCAATCCCACAAAAATCAGGAACTAGACAAGGATGTCCTTTCTCCCCTTATCTTTTGAATATAGTTCTCAAATTTTTAGCTAAAGCAATAAGAGAATGAAAGGAGATTAAGGGGGTACAAATTGGAAAAGAAGAAGTGAAACTATATTTGCAGATAATATGATTGTATACATAAGTGACTCACAAAATTCTACTAGGGAACTCCTACAGCTGATAAACACCTTCAGCAATGTTTCAGGATACAAGATTAACTTAAAGAAATCAGTAGCCCTCCTATACACTAAAGTTAAAAGGACTGAAAGAGAAATAAGGGAAACATCACCATTTATAATAGCTGCAAATAGCATTAAATACCTTGGAATAACTATAACCAAAGAAGTAACAGATCTATTTGACAAAAATTATAAATCATTGAAAAAAAATTGAAGAGGATATCATAAAATGGAAAGATCTCCCATGCTCCTGGATAGGTAGGATCAACATAGTAAAAATGGCAACTCAACCAAAGGCATTCTACAGATTCAACGCACTGCCCATCAAAATCCCAACACAATATTTTTTGGACCTTGAAAGAACAATACTCAACTTCATATGGAGTAACAGGAAAGCCAGGATTGCCAAAACAATTTTGCTCAACAAAAGAACCTCAGGAGGCATCACCATCCCTGACTTCAAGTTATACTATACAGCTACAATAATAAAAACAGCCTGGTACTGGCATAAAAACAGACTTGTGGATCAATGGAATACAATTGAGGATCCAGGCATTAACCCAAAAACCTATGAACACCTGATCTTCGACAAAGAGGCCAAAAATATTCAATGTAAAAAAAGATAGCATCTTTAACAAATGGTGTTGGCATAGCTGGATGGTAGTGTGTAGAAAAATGCAAATGGATCCAAGCCTGTCACCCTGCACAAAACTCAAATCCAAGTGAATCAAAGACCTCAACATAAACCTAGCCACTCAGAACTTGATAGAAAGAAAATAGGAAATACCGTTCAATGAATTGGCATAGGCGACCACTTCCTAAATATAACACCAGTGGCACAGACACTAAGACCAACAATCAATAAGTGGAACCTCCTGAAACTGAGAAGCTTCTGTAAAGCCAAGGACAAAACGACAGCCTACAGAATGAGAAAAGATTTTCACCAACCCTACAAGTGAGAGCGGACTGATCTCTGAGATATATAAAGAACTCAAGAATCTAGAGCCCAAAACCTTGAATAAGTGAATTAAAAAAATGGGGTTCAGAATTAAAAAGGGAATTCTCAGCAGAGGAATTACCAATGGCTGAAAGGCACCTGAAAAAGTGCTCATCATCTTTAGCCATCAGAGAAATGCAAATCAAAACAACTTTTGAGATACCACCTTACACCTGTCAGAGTGGCTAAGAAAAAAGACACAGATGACAGCCTATGCTGGGGAGGTTGCAGAGCAAGGGGAACACTCCTCCATTGTTGATGGGAGTGTAAGCTTGTTCAGCCATTCTGGAATGCAGTATGGTGGTTTCTCCAGAAACTGGGAATCAATCTCCCCAAGGATCCAGCAATACTACTTCAGCATTATTCATAATAGCAAGAACCTGGAAACAACCTAGATGCCCCTCAACTGAAGAATGAATTAACAAACTGTGGTACATCTACACAATGGAGTACTACTCAGCAGTAAGAAAAATGATCTTTTAAAATTTGTAGGCAATAAATATAACACCAGTGGCACAGACACTAAGACCAACAATAAATAAGAGGGATCTCCTGAAGCTAAGAAGCTTCTGTAAAGCCAAGGACACTGTCAATAGGACAAAACGACAGCCTACAGAATTGGGAAAAGATTTTCACCAACCCTACAAGTGATAGAGGACTGATCTCTAAGATATATAAAGAGCTCAAGAATCTAGAGTCCAAAACCTTTAATAACCCTATCAAAAAATGGGGTACAGATCTAAAAAGGGAATTCTCAACAGAGGAACTACGAATGGCTGAAAGGCACCTGAAAAAGTGCTCTTCATCTTTAGCCATCAGAGAAATGCAAATCAAAACAACTTTGAGATACCATCTAACACCTGTTAGATTGGCTAAGATAAAAGGCACAGATGACAGCCTATGTTGGAGAGGATGCAGAGCAAGGGAAACACTACTCCATTGTTGGTGGGAGTGTAAGCTTGTTCAGCCACTTTGGAATGCAATATGGTGGTTTCTCAGAAAATTGAGAATCAGTCTTCCCAAGGACCTAGCAATACCACTTCTGGGTGTATACCCTAAAGAGGCACAGTCACACTCCAAAGGCATTAGCTCAACTATGTTCATAGCAGCATTATTTGTAATAGCCAGAACCTGGAAACAACCTAGATGTCACTCAACTGAAGAATGGATTAACAAACTGTGGTACATCTACACAATGGAATACTACTCAGCAGTAAGAAAAAAATGATATCCTAAAATTTGCAAGCAAATGGGTGGATTTGGAGAATATCCTCCTGAGCGAGGTATCACAAACTCAGAAAGATAAGCAGGGGATATACTCACTCATTAGTGGTCTCTAAACAAACTAACAAGAAAAAATTCAAGCATGCCCAAGCTGCAAACCACAACCACTAAACAGCTTGGGATCAGTAACACCCTGGACTGACCCTTAGGATCCCCCTCCACCTATAGAAACACCTGACTTACTCTTGAAGGAGGGGGACAAAACGGGATTTGCCAGGAGTGGAGACTGATCTAAGCATTATTGGATTGGATCAGTGGGACCATGGGACTGTCAGCAACCTGCCCAGGGAGGAGATGGGGAGTTGTGGAGAAGAAAAAATGACCTGATGTGGTGGGAGGGGGAAGGGACCTTGAATGGGGATATACAGGGATAGAAAAAAAAATCCAGAGGGAAAGCTGAACACAAAGTAATTTTATGTGTAACAAATTATTTGCATTATCACCCTTGATAAATCATGCTTATGATTTTTATTTTCTTTATAGTTATTGTTAACTTATCAGCATTTTAAATTCAATTTACTGTTTTTCTTGATAAATACAAAATAAAAAAAAATTGCAGGCAAATGGATGTATTTGGAGAATATTCTCCTGAGCGAGGTATCTCAAACCCAGAAAGATAAGAAGGGGATGTACTCACTCATTAGTGGACTCTAAACAAGAAAGCAAAAAACAAAACATATCCAAGCTGCAAACCACAACCACTGAACAGCTTGGAATCTGAAAGACCTTGGACTGGCACCTTACATGCCACTCCCTCTAGAGGAACACCTGACTCAGTCATGATGTTGGGGTAAAAAAAACTGGATCCGCCAGGAGTGGATGTTTAACTAAGCCATATTGGGACATTGGGACCTCTTGCCCTTGCTGGGGAGGAGATGGGGAGATATGGAGAAGAGAAAGTGACTGGAGGGGGGTGGGAGGGGTAAAGGACTTTCAACAAAGATATACATGGATAGAAAATATGACTTTAGTAATAACAAAAAAAATTGTGAGTCTAGATGCTGATACCAAGCAGATTCATGGTCAAGATGCTTAGAACTATAAGACACAATACAGACAAAACACAGCTCCCAATACACTCCATGAAATGAAGTTGCTTTTGCACTATTTTTTTCAAGCATTAAAGGTAGAAGTCACAGCTTACATACACCAGGACTCCTCACTTCAAAGACATAAATTCCATCTAGCTGTCAAATTTGAATTCACCAACCAATTTCTTATGAGTATTTTGAGCCATAAACATGATGAAAATGATAACTATTGCTAAAATTATATTTTATTGGTCAATTCCTAGGACTTTCCTCTTCTTTGTTATTTGTATAAGACAGTCTAAAATATAATGAATTAATAAATAGAAATTATAGAAAAAAGAAATCCTGTTCTCATGTATGTCTATTCAAAAGTGTTGCCTAAGCACATTAAAGTACATGGTTGTATAGTTAATGTCAATAATCATATACTATAACAGAAATTGTTCTATACAGGGTTTGATTAGATTACATTTTAATGAATTCATATGATAGACCCTATAGAAACAGGTAACAGCTCAGAAATAGAGGAAAGGTATTAAATATATCTTAACATGTGTCTTAAATGGCTAAAAAAATATAGTCAGAAAATTTAGTCCCCTCTTCTGACTCCACTGGTCTCAGATCTCTGTGCGGAAAGTAATTGTGCTCCCTGCCATCTTCTTCTGGTAGTCTTCATCAAAATCCTCACTTTGTGCCACAGTAAAGTAGTTCTTCCAGTCTCCTGGCATCCCTGAAACAAAGTGAAAACTCAGGGATTGTTGTAAGAACAGAAGAGGAAATGACTGTACATCCCTCAGACCTGTAACAATATGAACAGGTACACAGCCTGTTCAACTCTACAGCTATTAGCAAAGTCAGTCAGGTAGCATGGGACATCAGTGAAAAATATAAGTCAACTGTAGAACCACAAGACTTACTTGGCACCTAAAATGTCAATCTCACCCACCTTTCCTCATGAAAGGGGAGATAGAGTGGTCCATGATGCTGGTGGGTAGAGTGGTATAGTTGGCCATTGGGTTTTGCTTCATTATATCAAAGGAGGTATGATAGATGATTTTATTTAGAACTTCCTCTGATATGTCTTTTTCCAGGAATTTTACTATCTTCTTAATTTCTCTCTTTGGGTCCTGTATGTGGAACAGTAGAGATGCTATTTAGTCAGTATAGAAAATATTTGGAATATGATGTGTCAAGATGTCAATTAAATTCATCTTAACTTGTTTTGGTGCAGGGTGCTCACTGCCTGAGACTGTGTTCCTGCCCTCCAGGAGAGTAACTTGTAGGAGGGGACAAATGTCTCCAAAGACAGCACTGGGAACCTGGGTTGAGGAACTATGGCATATCCTGGGTGTCAGAGATTGGTAAAGATCAAAAGAAACAGAGGCTATGTTAGTTTATGTGACTAACTCTGGTCTGTTGGCTATGACAACCAGAGAAATTGTAAGTTAACAAAAGTCTAATAAGAGAATGAATAAAAAAGGGGTCAGTTCAGTACCCCACTCTATGTATCTAATCATGCCAGTGTTCACATGGACTGGACATCAGTTAATGATGGACTTTGGGGTATGTAAGAGGGAGAAGAAAGCTAAAATTTCTAAAATACAACTATTCTTACTCTACAACTATTACTAAATAAATCTCTATAGTCAGTTTGTGGGATAGACAACAAGCCATTTTGCAGATAATGAAAAATGGTTTAGGGTGTCAGAGTCTAATCCTTTGGTTTGACTATAAAACATTCTGTTTTCCGAGGAGAAAAAAAAAACTTATAGAATGTCTTCAAGGGTATTTTGCAGGCAAGCTCACATGCCAGGGTGTCACTGGGACATTTGGATCTGAGGATGCAAGAAGACCCAATGGAGACTCCACTGCCCATACCTCTTTCATGTCTTCATAGAAGAGGTAGAGAATGCGGTGTTGGTCTTTCACATCCCACCATCCCTTTACATGGTCATACCAGGAGCCCCACAGCACTGAGGAGGAAAGATATGGAGTGTCACTGTTACCTTAAAACTCATAAAATGAGGATATCTGTGTTAAATAAAAAGAGTAATTAATACATAAAAATGAAACACAAAGTTCCTGAACAGAATTCCTACTTGCAGGGGAGATTTTTACACACACGTACACACATGATAATTTCTCAGCCCTAACCCTCATGTCTTACTAGGTGTATGCCCCTTACATTTTCGTCCAACTTTGTGTCTTTTATTCCCATCAACACCAATTTGTACTATCCAAATATTCTTGGATGTCTTGTGTTTTACTAGAGAATCATAGACTTCTCAGAGTCTATATGCTGTTAGAGAAAACTGATCCTTTCTGTTTCACCAGCTAACAATCTTCAATAGCTCCTTTGTTAGGGGAAGAACTTCGTGCCCAGTTCTTCTTTGTATGCTACTTTGTGTCTTTTATTCCCATCAACACCAATTTGTACTATCCAAATATTCTTGGATGTCTTGTGTTTTACTAGAGAATCGTAGACTTCTCAGAGTCTATATGCTGTTAGAGAAAACTGATCCTTTCTGTTTCACCAGCTAACAATCTTCAATAGCTCCTTTGTTAGGGGAAGAACTTTGTGCCCAGTTCTTCTTTGTATGCTAGAATTTGGTGTGGCTTGGTCTTCCACAGGATTATGAATAATCTCACAATTGGGGTACATGTGCGGCTGCTCTGCTGTGGCCAAAAGGTACTGCTCCCTTTTAGTCATGGACTGCCTCTGGCTATTAGACTTTTGTGCCTTGTCTTCCTTTTGTAAGATTATTGAGGAAAATGATAAAATAATATCTTGAATTTTTTGTTTTTTATTCCCATCATTGAACTTTCTCTGATGTGAAGAATGAAATTATGGCTGAGTTTAAAACGTTTGCCTTTTTCTTACATTATAATATGGCACATAAATTGTTAAGGTATATGTGCATATATTACTTCCTCATAGTAAGATTTTGAAAAGACTTTGGAAAATATCTCACTATCAGTATCAGCACAACCTTGCTCTGTGATAGCGAATGGTAAGAAGTATGATGGTCATCTGCCTATTCTGCCCAGCAAGTAGAACTTCACTTATTTATTCAAAGTGGTACTGGAAGGCTTTTAGAAACAGGAGGATAGTACACTTGTTTCCTTGGTGTACTTCTTCCTGCTGGCTCACTGTGGTTGACTGTTGCCACTGTCAAAGCTTTAAGTTGCTAATAAAGGTGCTTCTGATATCTCCAGAAGCTAGCATAACACATAAACCCCAATCAATAGTCTGTCAAAATCTTTGGAGGTGATCTAGTCACAATATATCATCTATTTTTTGAAAAACCTTGGACAGATATCTACTGAAAATCTTGACTGTTGTTGGCACATGGGTTATGAAGTAGAAAGGCACAGGATTCCTTCACTCACCTTTGCCAGCTTTGAATGTTTCAACATATTCTTCCCATGTACCAGGGTCAGGCAGCATTTTATTCATTCTTGAGAAGTGATAGTAAGATACCAGGCAGTCCTTGGCATTTCTAGCCACGTAGATAATCTAAGTTTGCCCAGTAAAGGGAAAGGGAAGCATAGAGGAAACAAAACAGAAAAATATTGTTATTCAATATGAACACTTGTGTTCTTGAAAAGTATTTTGCATAGTTCAGGCTAACATATTAGATGAATTGGGGTATGCATGTGTTTTTATGATCAACATAGCCATTTCTAATATGCTCACAAACCATTCTCATTTATAACTGTAATCTTAACATTATTAGTAAGTTTATCCTTTTTCTGTCTTAAAGGCGTGGTGGTTTGTGTAATAAATATTATTGTTACAATAAACTAAATTGCAGAATAAAGAAGTTACCTTGGTCTAGTCATAACAATATGCTGCAAACTGAGTGCCTTATAAGCAATACAAACTAATTTTTCACAGTTCTGGAATCCAGAAGATTGAAGATAAAGATGTCAGCAGTTTCCATGTCTGAAAAAAAGGCCCACTTCCTCACAGGTCGCCACCTTTAATAAGGTCCCAACCCCATTCATGAGGTTCCACTTTTATAACACACTCATCGAAGACCTACCTCTGAATACCATCACCTTGGGAGTTAAAATTTCAGTATATGAATTTAGAGAACAGAACATTCAGACCACATATGATGCTTTTCACCACATGGATGAAAGACCTTTCTAGCTTTTGATGAGTGAAAAGTCTAAATGGTATACAGTATGGGAGAAACTAAGGATGTGAGCCAGCCAGTGTCTTTTATATAAGATAAATGTCAACTTTACAATGAATTGTCTCTCATGCTTTTCAACTTTTTGTGGCAGTGTTAAGTACCCACTTGGAGAGATTTAGGAGGGCATCTTGGTGTAAGAAAGACTATGGTATAATCTAACAAAGGGGAGTGATCCCCTGTCTTGCTATCTGTCCCCTTCCTTTTGTTACCACATGGCTCCCATTCTATCATGTAGTAGTGTATGTTTGGAGCAGTGTTGTGTGAAGAAGATATTGCTATGATTTGATATATGATATAAATAGCATTCCCCACATGACCAGCTGTAGACTTGATCTCTAGGATAGTGCTAAAATGAGGTACTACAGACATTTCAGAGACAGGGTTTAAGAAGAAATCCTTAGGGTATTGAGGGTATACTCTCCAAACTATTGTGGATCTTTCCTCTTCTCTGCCCCTTTACTGATATCCCTATCTCCCTCTTTCCTACTCTCCCTGTCTTTCATTTCTACTTTGAGATTCAACTTCTCACTTTAGATACCATTAGTACCATGATACTACTCTTACTTAGAACCTCAGTCAAGAGCATTTCCTAATCTTGAATTTGAATCTCCAGAACCATGAACCGAAACAAACCTTTCCTTACTTCATCAGTAGCTCACTGCAAAGCTTCTTGTCTCTTATAAGCATATAAGTGTTTTCTCAAGCACTTAGGTCTAGTGCTTCACTTGCTTGTTTTCCTTATAAGTTATCTGAATGTGTGCTTTCTCAACTACATTTCCTCTAATATTCTCTGTCCTATATGACTGTTTTTCTGCTTCCTTCCTTGCCACTAGATCTCATATATTCATATATATATAAAATACTGCAGGGGCTCATTTATGCCAAACAAGTACTTTCTGTTTTAATCTTCAGCTCCTATTTTGCATATTATTCCTAGGATGGGTATTGTATTAAAGACCCAAGAGACTAGAAATAAAAGAAGTCATAGGCTCAGGGAATGTATGTAAGAGTGCTTACAGTATGAAATCCAAAGTCAAATATAATTTCTAAGATTCTGATAACATATTAGTTTCTTGTTGGTGCTATAATAAATTATCATACATACAGTGGCTGAAAAAAATTGTATGTGTTATCTTAGAGTCCTTTAGGCCATGTTCCATTAGGCCAAAGTGAAGCTATCAGCAGGACTGGTTTCTTTTGTTGACTCTAAAAGAAAAGTCATTTCCTTATTGCTTTTAGCATTGGAGATTGCCAGCATTTCTTAGCTGGTGACCCTTTCCTAGACTCACCCTTTCTTCTTTCTTTGGTTGTTATATCTATTTCTGCATGCCTATTTTATAAAGACCTCTGGTAAAATCTAGGCCCCAGATAATTAAGACTGCTCACTATATCCTAATCACACCTGCAAAACCTTTTGGCAATAGTAGCATTCTCAGGTTCTGTTGCCTAGGATACAGTGAGTAGCCACTCCTTTATGTCTACAATACTGTCATAAAGCTTAGAAAAAGGTCTCTGAAGTCTTTTACTGCTCACATCTAAGTAAATAAAGACAGGGGCTGCCATCCAGGAAGCTTGCAGTATTTAGAAGACTAATTTTACGAGGTGTTAGTGTTATGATTAAGTGGATATTTGTGTCTTTTCTGACATTGGGTCTACAAGGTTTGACAATAACAAGTTACAACAGCGTTAGAAACTGGTAAAGGAAAGCTGTAACATTCTTGCATAAAGAATGGAATCTACCCCTGTATGGGAAAAATGCCATTGTTTTCTCCCTTAATCCAGCTCTTAAAGTAATCCAGGATTTAAGATTTACTTAAACCAGCCAAACTGCAGTTGCTTGCACCTGTAATCCCAGCACTCAAAAGGTAGAGGCAAGCAGACATCTCTGAGGTCCAGGCCACCCTGACTGGGACACTGGGCAGTATGCTGATCATAGTAAACCTCAAAACCTACTTACACAGTGACTTACTTCCTCCAACAAGACCATACCCACTCCAATAAAGTGTCATTACCTGTGAGATTATAGGGATCAAATATATTCAAACTACCACACAAGATCTTGCTATGTAGTCCTGGTTGTTCTGGAGTTCTGTTAAACTCTGCCTTTGCCTCCCAAATGCTGGGATTAAAGGTGTATGCCACTACAGTTGGCAAGCAGGTTCATTCTTACAGCTGCTATAGAGTAAATAGCAAGTTCCTTATAGAAAGAATGGAGAGATTGTGAATCTGACCCCCAGGACAGACTACTCAGGTGTTTGAATTCTAGGAGAATGGCAAACATTATCATTTCCTTGAGAAAGTTGATAGACTCACGTTGCCAGATCTCAGGGTATCAGAGGCGTGCCAGTGGAAAACATCCACCATGAAAGCAACACCTTAACTAAATGTGCCCTTTCTCTCCAATCTTAATTCCCACATTCCAATCCCCAAATTCCAAATGCCCAGGTATCAGACAGCCTGACTACATAAAAGCTATTTTAACTTATAAAAAGGAACTCTGCCCTATAGACCTGGACCATGCTGTCTGTCTATGTGATGTTAATAATTCTTCTAATCAACCTACTACCCAAAGGACAATGTGTTTCAGTTGAACTCCCAACTGCCAAATCTTTCAGTAATGAAACCAATATTCTTCAAAGCTAGGATGACCCAGATATACCCTTATGAAAACAGGAGCCATTTTGATACCTAGACAGCTATTTATTTGTATTGTACTTTGTTTGAAGACAGGAGATGAATAAGATAAAGAATTGTGGGTCATGGAAACTGTAGTGGGATTATGTTGGTAAATATTTGTTCCACCTATGGGTTTAATAAAAGCTGATTGGCCAAAGGCAAACAGGAAGTATGGGCGGGACTACCAGGCTACATCTGAGAGCAGAGACAGATACCAGAAACAAATGTCAAAGTCCCTGGAGCTGCCAGGAGACATAGAGGAAATGCTTCTCTGAGAAAAGGTACTAAGCCACAAGGCTGAATGAAATGGGTTAGATTGACAGTGAGTGCTAGCAAATTATATGCCTGGGTCCTAGGTCAATCAGCGTAAAAATAATTCAAGGGTCTGTTTGATTCTGTGGGACTATGTGTGTTTCTGTGAGACTGTGGGTCCATGCCCAGAAAGTCTGGGCCAGAACCATTTACAACAGGAAACCATTCCCTCCCTCAAAATTATTGAGAGTATTCACAAGCATTTTGTGTCTAAGCACTATGCTGAGAGGGTGTCTTGGCTAATCACACTTGTCAGTTAGGGTTTCCTTGAGAAATCCAAACAGAGTATGAGAAAGTCTGCTGCAGTTCTTACCATGAGACACTTGGAAATCTCATCTTTCTCTTTCAGCGACTGCCACATAATGTGGTCTCCAAAATGGTTTAATGGCACAACAGACAGGAATATGATTTTTCTGTATTACCATACTTTTTGTTGATTTTCAAAGTTGATATTTGACTTATAATTCATTTTTCCATATCAATATTTTCTGTTTTAAGACTTGATGATGAAGCAGGTATGAACAATAAAAAACTCTTTTTTCTTTATCTGCTTGCTGTTATGAGGACACAGACTAAAAAACTGCCCTTTGAGTTCAGTGAGAATTATATCCACACCTATATAGTCTCTGAGTTAGGAAGTATCAAAACAAATTAAATACAGAAAACAGAAATGCCACACTGGGATCTAGCTTCAAGGGATAAAAATCTCTATAAGGATAAACCAAGTTTCTAAACACTAGCAAATTAGAGTTCCATTCCCACAGGACCACTTTTGCCTCCAAGGTAGACATGTTCTCATTGGTGTTACTTAGACAGGGCTGTATGGTCTCTGATTGTAGGAAGGTTATTGTCAGGTGGCCTTGTCTGCTGTAGTCTTAACCAACTACCATGTTATGGACAAAGCCACATTTCCAACAGGGTGCTACTGGCTAAGGACATGGCACAGCAGGACACCTGAGACAGGTAAGGCTCTCTGATAGTTGTCTTTAGCAGGACTCAACATGGCTGAGTATTACTGGGGTTTCAGAACCCTCCTGGCCTCTTCCTTGCAGGACTCCAAAATTCCCAAGTTCACTGTCTTGGTCTACTTTTCTCATGAAGGTTTTCCCAGATAGACTACATTCTTGTTTAAGTCATTTTGGCCCTGGTTTCACAGAGTTTCCAAATTCAAAGTCCACCTTCGAGCAAGAAACTCTTGCTTTCTTCCATTGATACTTCTTTTTTAGCATGGGATAACTGGCACATATGAAAGCTTTCAGTGGTACCTGGCAATCATATTCTGAAGGAGAAGTGGATTCAGAAAGGGGTATGTGGGCCTTGGAGTAATGATGATACCTGTCCTTTAGTTTCCACTGTTTTTTTTCTGTTTTAATGAATAAAACTGAGATGTTCTTACCTTTGAGTTTTCTTTCCAGAATGAAGGTGGAAGCATCTGAACTGGCAGATGAGTCTTCAGGGTACGAGGTGAAGGCATTTTGTTAGCCAGATCCAGACCTAAGAAATAAGACCACACTATTCAGCCAGATGTTTTTCCCTAGTTATGTAGATTTAGTGTTGTGCTAAACACTGGAAATTGTATTGCCCAAATGACTGACTCTATGACCTTATGAATATAAGACTTATGTCTCCCTCCTTCCTGATGGCAGCTTTTCTTCTCCTGACTCACTCATCCTCACCAAACCCAAGTATAGACCAACCCCTATCCCAGTTTCCTCTATGCGTCCTTGGCTCCTCTCATATGGGAAGCCACAGGTGATGTGGCTCTGTTTATGGCCTGTGTTCCCTTTATTACCAGTGATCTTTATAACTGCAAAACAAGCAAATTACTTTTTCTCTGATAGATGACAAAGTTTAATTTCTTTTTTCAGACAGTGTTCTACACTTAACAGCCTACTTAGGGTGACTGCCAACAGTTCCAAACTCTCTCTACCTCATAAAAGAGAGACAGAAGATCCAGAAGGAAGCAAGAAAGTCCATCATCTCTGAGGACACTTCATTCTGGAAACTGTTTTTCCTTCTACCAGACCTCAATAGGACCCCAAAACTGAACAAGTAAGAGGACTCTAAAACTATTGCTGGTCTCTGATTAATGGTCTCTGCAATTCTGCATGGAAACCCACAAATTTGTCTACCATTAGTATGGCTTTATGGGGACCTGCTGAAACTTCTGCTTTGTTTCTGGAGAGGCTGTTACAAGCCTACCAGATATCTAAACCCACTGATGTGAAAGCCCCAGCAAACAGGTGTACATCTTTAAACCCAGCATTCTGCAGGCAGAGGCAGGCTAATCTCTGAGTTCAAGGCTCTCTGAATTAAAGGCTAGTCTGGCCTATAGAGCAAGTTCTGAAACCACCTGAGGCTCCACTGCTTCTCCTTAGTGCCTTCCTGGGGGAGCAGGTATTTAACTTTGACTTTGGGGAAACATATACTTCAAACTATAGCCATGCCTGCAATGGGCTGTTACACATACATAGCACGCCAGATGCTTGAACACCAGAGATGTATGCCTTGTGCTACCAAGTCATGCATTATTGGGAAAGGAATTGTGTTTGTTGACCTGGGCTGTTTTCGTATTCCTTTCTGCTTCCATTTGAAAGTGCTTTCTAGAAGGAAGGCTGTAAAAATGGTATTCCTCTGGGGTGAAAACTGATACTTCACAGTGGTCACAGTTTGCTGTATCCTAGCTGGAGGAACTTACCTGAATTGAGGGGTGGAGGCAAAGTCCACTCTAGGAAAGGGTGGCGGTCAAAGGTGTTGGCCCGCTGGCACTTTTCCACATCCCCATCATTTTGGATCATGTCTACAATTTCCTGTGTCCATGTAGTACCTAAAAGCATCCGTTATTTTCAGCTCTACCCACTTATGGAACAATTTGATTCTATTTAATCAATTACACATATATTCAGTTACATTAATATTTGTTTGGTTCTGGGTAGAATCAAGTTACCTATTACAGTCTCTGTTACATACACTCTGTGTATGTTTGTGTATATGGAGGAGGCTCCTCTAAACACTAGTGGCCCTTTGTGTTCCTTGTCACCATGTACATGTAGTGTATGCTTTTTTATGGTCTCTCTGTCCTCTTTCTCTCTGGCATTCAGTAAAGTACTTTGTCCCCCATAAATGAAGTTTGACTGAACAAATATAGAGTCAGGCAAATGTGGATCAGTGCACAGAAGAGTTAGTCAATGCTTCTGCTCAAACAAGCTGACGGTCCTTTTGAAGGAGACAGGACAAAGACTGCTTCTTGTCTACCTGCCATCTACTCCTCTCTTTCTGTTTAAGAGTTCATCCCATTTTAGTTAGATAATTAGCTACCTGAGTCAAAGGTCATCATTTTCAATCTCTCTTGCACTAGGATCTAGTGACTACTTTTGGTGTCTCTGTTCCTCTTAGATAACCCCAATTCATGAGGCATACACACAGCACACACCTCCACCGCCGCCACCACCAAAAAGGATAGAATGAGAGGGAGGGTTGCTGGAAGAGTGTACAGGAAGGTTGCTTGCTTACTGCTAAAAGGCCAGAGAGGCTCAATTGAGAATTATGGCAGCTTTGGCATAAAGAACAGAAGTAAGAATAGAATGCCACCTGCCCCAAGAAAGAAGTATTCTCAGTAGGGGACCAGTGCAGCTGTTTTCCACACCTGGAAGCATTTGTAGGATTCATAAGAGGCTGAGAGAAATGCTGCAATAAAATTAGAGAAGAGTAAGAGAGGGAGAGAGTGTGTGTTTATGTTTGGGACCATTGCACAGAGGGCCTTGCAGGTGACTGCATGATTTTCACGGTGGACTGATCCAAAATTTCTGCTCTAAGAAGAAATACAGGTTTAAGTTCAGATATGGAAAATTAATGGAATCTAGCTGTGAAGTCACATGTCCAATAAAACCCAGACAAAAATGGAGATTCTATAGCAACTGGAAGCTCAATGTTAGCCCATGAGTAATGGGGCCGAGATGCCAACTAATATAGAGCTCACTGCCCAGGGACAGAAAAGGTTCCAGGTCCTTTGATGGGTGGCTGTTTCCTGAAATCCAGCTGTATCTTGTTTTCAGAAGTCCCTCTTGCTAAGTCAAATGTCCAAATTGTTAATGCCATCACATTGTGTGGTATGATAAAAACAAATGGGGGGAGTGGATGCTGCTAGTCATTCATCACTATCTTCTCAAGGAGGGTGCTTCTGAGTGCTCTCTTCTGCTCAGGCCCATGCAATTCTTTGTCTTTCTGCTCCTTTTCCCATAATCCTCTCTGTGATCTAATAACTGGTACCTCCTTCTCTATCTCTCCCTTAATGGCTGTGCATGGGCTCTTAGCACTGCTAACTGGCTGCAAGGGCACAAGTCCATGCTAATCTAGGTCACTAAAAGGGGCTGCTTAGATGCTAGAGAAGTGAATAGAGAAGGTGGCATGGCTGGTAAAATTTTAAGAATTTCCACTTTATTTCCCCAAGTCTGTGCCTTTAGAAAACGTTGTAATTTCACTAAGTCTTTGCAGGTTTGTGATGTTTGGTCCATCTCTGTCTTTCCTTCAAGAGCTTAATTACAGGAGGACTCTGTTGGACACTTATGAGTTGAGATGTCTCCCTTGCCAAGGACCTTGCCTAGCTGAAGCCCTGCACTTTCTCTTTTAATCAAGATGCCCATGTCAGAAAGCACTTACTCTGTATAAGTGACTTAGCCTGCTTTTATTCCTTGCACTTACCTGCCTTTGCATAAGTCGCAATGAGGAGGTCATCAGGCTTTGCTTGGAAGTTCCAGATTTTGTCCCAGTTATCACTTATCATCTTGGACATGAGTATCCCATTCACTTCTTTGGTTTCTGGCTTCAGGTGTTGTTCATCCAAGTGGAGATTCTTCATTTCTTCCAAGGACATCTTAGAATTCAGACTTGACAGATTCTGTAAAAAGGTCAATTTATGTTTCTTCTAATTCTTGACCTTAACTTTGAAAGCAATTCTATCAGGTGGTCAGAAGAATTACTAGCCCATTTTCTGTTCATTTAGTAAGAAAAGTAAAATTGCGGGCACATGGGACATTTGAAACAAATTGGTTGGAAGAAACAAACATCTCTAGGGACCAGATACCAAGGAGGAAGATAAATCTGAAGAAAGCTGCCATTTTAAGTTGGCTCCTTAGAACCAGTCTGTCTGAACCCAGAGAGACAGGCAGAGACATAGGCTTATGCTATAGCTCATAGCTCCCTGTGAGATCTGAGCAGCATGAAGTGGATTGTATGCAAAGTGGGCAGAGGTAGGCTAACTAACTAGTGCAAATACAGAAATGACTTTATGTAACATCTTGTTAGGGTTTCTCTCAATGGGATTGTGGCCATCAAAGAATCACATCATGGCAGTCTGAAACGCTACTGTGATAAGTAGTTCATCAGTGATAGGGCTCAGCTGAAGGGCAAACATCATCCAAAGCCACATCATCTTTCATTGGGAGAAAACTCAATGGCTTGAGATGTGACAGGTATTTCTATGACAGGTAATTTTGTTTCAATTTTTGACATATTGGAATTAAATTGAGCATAGATCTGTATGTGTTGTTGTATACCTGTAGTCAGTCACAGCAACTAGAAACTGAGACTGGATGACTTTAAGTTTGAGATCAATCTGGGCTACAAAGACACACACATACTCACACCCTCTTCATATAAAAACCATAGCATATTTTTTCTAAATTTAAAGATGATCTTGGCATGTTCAGCAAGTGCTTGCATGGCTGAAAACTCGATACACTGAAACAGCTGGCAGATGAAACTTGCAGTTAAGGTTTAATGTATTATTGGGGAATTTGTATGTAGATTCAGTCTCATCAGGCGTATAAGTGGGGAAATCTGAGTTACATACTGATAAGTATCACTTAAAAAAAAAATAGGATCGCAAACCACAACCTCTAAACAGCTTGGGATCAGAAACACCCTGGACTGACCCTTCGGATCCCACTCCACCTATAGGAACACCTGTCTCACTCTTGAGGGAGGGGGCCAAAACTGGATTTGCCAGGAGGGGAGACTGAACTAAGCTTTATTGGATCAGTGGGACCATAGGACTGTCTGCAGCCTGCACAGGGAGGGGATGGGGAGTTGTGGAGAAAGAAAGGGTGACCTGATGTGGCGGGAGGGGGAAGGGACCTTGAATGGGGATATACAGGGATAGGAAAAAAAAATCCAGAGGGAAAGCTGAACACAAAGTAATTTTATGTGTAGCAAATTATTTGCATTATCACACTTGATAAGTCATGCATATGATTTTTATTTTCTTTATAGTTATTGCTAACTTATCAGCATTTTAAATTCAATTTACTGTTTTTCTTGATAAATACAAAATTAAAAAAAATTAGGATCTCTTTTGAGGTAGCATATTCATCTGCTGAGTGCAGGGTCACACTATCACTCATAGTACTCAACCTTCCATCTGAGTTCAACAAAAAATGAAAACTCTCACTTCATTTATGAGACAGAAGTGTCCTCTGAAAACTCTGATCCCATGTACAGTACCCAAAGAGACCCAAAGACATGGGCTGGAGCATGTGATAGGCTTGGCTAGACAGTGGCTTCGTAGCCATTTCCTGTCATAGTGTAGCTGTGGAGCCCTACACTGGGATGTCCATCTTTTCTCTCTGTCCAGGCAAAGTTCGTTGCCTTGCTTTCTTTCCATGACTAATGGTTTAACTGTTTATAGGAAGCTACAGAAATGCCTGGGAATGCTGGGATTTGGGAGGACTAGAGCTCTGGTTCTTGGGGAAGCGGGCTCTGCCAGGTTGGCTGTTCCTGCCCCAGCGGCTTTGTTTAACCTGAGAAGGTTTATGTAACCTATCTACTGTTGTGGCTTCCAAACTAGAAAGGACACTGGAATAAATAAAATAGGTGTGGCAACCATCATCTGAGAACATGTCCTCCCCCTCCATTCTGAAAGGTCAAACTATGTTGAACTTTCCTGGGAATGTCAGGGAGATCAGAGGTAAAGAAACATTGGGCAGGGGTCACTTCAAGTAAGTCCTGAATCAGCCTGAGACAAGACTGGTTTTTGAAGGTTTTGCTTTTGTCTCCAAGACTAAATGCATTATGAGGAATGAATGCTCTATGAAGTAGTGGGAAGACACAGGGGAAACCTAAATGCATACTTCTGGGTATAAGAGACCTGTCTGAAATGGTGGCACAGTGTTGTAATCTAACTGTATGACCTTATAAAGATAGTGAGACCATGGAGACAATAGAGGGTTGTGGGTGTACAGGATTGGATGGGAGGATGAATAGGGAGACATGGGGGAGTTGGGGGATGGGGAAATGACTATATGATAGTATGAAAGTGATTGCCAATCTATAGGATGTGTTGTTTGAAGAGCCACTCAGACATGGTGGTGTTCACTTGTCAATACAGAGCTGAGATGGGAAGGAAAAAAATCAAGGTTATCCTTAGCTACATAGTAAGTTTGAGACCAGGCTATGAGACAGTGCTGATAAAGAGTTCAAAATGCCATGTGGATGAACTGGAGCTGAGAATGTAGGCAGACAGCCCCCCTTTCCTTCCTAGGACTTCTAGGAGTACATTTATCCCCCAACGAGCCTGACTTTAGGACTTGTGTCTTGGAACATGAAAGCTAGAAAACTTGTGTTGCTTTAGACCATATTTGTAGTAATCTGTTAAACAGCAATATGAAACTAACACCTCAGCTACCCAGGAGTGAAACTTTAGCCAGAAGCTAATCCAGAAACTGACTGGACAGGACTTTGAAGAGACATTAGAACAGAGAAGAAAACAGTACCTGTGAAATCACTAATACAGACCCATAACCCTCATCAGTTTGTTTAAAACTGCTGAAGTCCTGCCAAGACTTTTCTTTGTGAATTCTTTGATGACATACTGTTCTGGCCTGTATACCTGTGTTGGTTTGAAGGAAATGGCCCCCATAAGCTTATAAGGGGTAGCGCTACTAGAAAGTGTGGCCTTGTTGGAAAAAGTGTGTCACTAGGGTGGGCTTTGAGGTCTCAGATGCTCTAGCCAGGCCTAGTGTTTCCATCTCTTCCTGCTAATGGTGGGTCCAAATATAAAACTTTCAGCTACTGCTCAATCACCATGTCTGCCTGCATGTTACCATGCCTTCTGTCACAACAACAATGGACTAAGCCCTTTGAATTGTAAGCTTGCCCCAATGAAATATTTTCCTTACAAGAGTTTCCATGATTTTAGCATCTTTTCAGAGCAAGAAAGGAAGGAAAGAGAGGTTGTAAACCCAGAGACCAAGAGACTCCTATCCAAAATGACTGAGGTTATATAGGAGTCAGAGAGTCTGGGAGACGGGAAGCAAAGCCTTGGAGGAAAAGGACCACGGGATGAGGTAAGGTGAGAAATGCTAGAAGTGACCATAGGTATTGAGTAAAGTTACAATTATATTGTTTTGAATAGAAGCAATTTTGAATGTTTAAATGTTAACCAGTGTTGAGACCAAAAGACTATGAGAACTTTAGATCTAGGACTAAGTGCATTTTGTATTATGATGTGGTCACAAGCCTGTGGAGCAGGAAGTGGAATGTAGCTAATTGAAAAAGAATGGCCTCCATGTTTGAATATTTGATCCATACTTGGTGGAACTGTTTGGAAAAATTAGGAGGTAAGGCATTGTTGGAGGGGATATAGTATTGAGGGTGTGTTTTGAGCATTCAAAACTTGTAATTTTTCTATTGTTTGCTCTGCCTCCTGTTAGTGGCTCTAGATGTAAGCACACAGCTGTTCTTTCTAGCTGTTTTCCATGCCTTTTCAATACCTTTGGAAACAGAAGACCAACTAAATACTTTTATAAGTTGCTTTGAACGTGGTATCTTATTACAGTAGGGTCTTATTTCAGGGTTTTACTCTTCTCTATAGCCTAGAGCTGGTCTGTTATTTACTATGTAGCCCAGGATGGCCTTGAATTCTTGCCTTAGCCTCCCAAGGGCTGTGATTATAGGCAGTAGCACCACAATAGGTCTTGATGTTTTTCTTTTAAGCTTAGTTTATGTGATATCAATATATGTTTATATAATCTTTACTCAGTATTTTCTAGGTATAACCTAGAAATCATTAGTCCCATAAAAACAGCACCTGGTAAAATGCACCTAGAAAGATTTCCAAACAAAAAATTCTAAAGAATAATTACAAATATGTTCTAACAACTCAACTAAAATAAATACAAAGAAATGAAAGAAATAAGTCAATTTAAGATACAAAAATATAAATAGAGTTACTGAAGAAAACCTAAACTGAAATGACAAAATAAATAAAAATCTCAAAAAATCAAATAAAACTGTCAATGTACAATCTCACCAGTAAATAGGCCATGTTTTTAAAAAATAGAGAAAACAGGGCTTGAAGGCAAGGTAGAGGAATTGGATAACAAAGTAAAAACTCTATAGTAAATTTAGAAAGAAATAAAAACAGAAAGTGGAGAAACTCTTGAGCACTATAGGAAGATCTAAAGTATTATAAACATAGAATACAGAGGCTATTTTATAATAAAGTCATAGACAATTATTTCAATAAAATCACAGAAGGAAATTTTCTTAAATGAGGAGAAAATGATGCCCACCTAGATACAAGATACAGTACTTTAAGTATGTTAGACCAGAAAAGAAATTTCCCTGGACATATTAATAGAACATTAAAAATATGGGCTAAAAAAGAATATTAAAAGCTTAAAGAGATAAAGGTGAAGATACTTAAAAATGAAGGTGTGTCAGAATATATTGGTTATTAGAGAGAAATCTTAAAAGCCAAAAGGCCCCGAAAAGATGTATTACAAGTTCTTTATAAAATTTATTCATTTATTTTTACATCCCCACTGCATTTTTCTTCCTCCTCTCTTCCCATTTCCCCCACAAGCCCCTGCAATCCACTCTTGCTCTGTTTCTGTTCAGAAAGGGACAGACCTCCCATGAGTGTCAACAAAGCCTGGCGTATCAAGTAGAGGTAGGACTAAGCTCCTCTCCTGTATAAAGGCAAGGGGGAGGGGGACAGCCAAAGCAATAAGGACAGTCCCTACTTCCACCACTAGGAGTCCCACATGTAGAACAAACTACACAATTGTCACACATATGTAGATGGCCTAGATCAGGCCAATACAGAACCCCTAGCTGTTAGTCCAGGGTCTGTGAGCTCCTAGCAGCCCATTTAGTTGTTTCTGGGGGTTCCCTTGTGATGATCTGATTCCCCTGGCTCATCCAATCCCCCCTCCCTCTCTTCAGCAGGACTTTCCAAGCTAGGCCCAGTGCTTGGCTGTGGATCCCTGAATCTGTTGCCATCAGTCACAGGATGAAGGCTCTCTGATGATAATTGGGGTACTTACTAATGTAATTACAGAAAGTGGCTTCTTCTGGCTACCTATTCACTACTGATAGGAGTCTTAGCAGGGATCATCCTTGTGTATTAGTATGAGTTTTCTTTGTACCAAGTTTGCACTGGACCCCAAAATACCTCTCACCACCACATCTCCTTCAAGGCACTCCCTCCCCTCCCAACCCAATGCCTCATTGTCCTATCCCAGCCTATTATTGGTCTACTCAGGAAATCTCATTTATATTTCACAGTCCCAGGAAAATCCATGCATCCTCTTAGGATTCTCCTTGTTACCTAGCCTCTCTGGGGCTGTGGATTATAGTAGCATGGTTATCCTTTACTTTAAAGCTAATATCCATTTATGAGTAAGTACATACTATTTTTGACTTTCTGTGATTACCTCACTCTGAATGATTTTTTTCTAATTTCCTCCATTTACCTTCAAATTTCCTGAAGTCGTTTTTAACAGCTGAATAATATTCCATTATGTAAATGTATCACATTTTTTTTATTTTATTAATTTTATGGTTGAGGTGCATCTAGGTTGTTTCCAGGTTCTGTCTATAATAAATAACACTGTTATGAACATAGCTGGACAAGTGTCCTTGTAGTATGATTGAGCATACTTTGGACATATGCACAAGAGTAATATAGCTGGGTCTTGAGGTAGATTGATCCCCAACTTTCCTTCATATTTCCAAAGTGGCTGTACAAGTTTTCACTCCCACCAGCAATGGAGGAGTGTTCCCTTTGTTCCACATCCTCTCCAGCACAAACTGTTATTTAAGTTTTTGATCTTTTCTATTCTAGCAAATTTTAGATTAAATCTCAGAGTAATTTTTGATTTGTATTTTTCTGATGGTGAATACTTTTTAAGTTCATTCATTTTTTAAAAATTTTATGTGCATTATTTTGACATGGGTGTTGGGTCCTCTGGAACTGGATTTACAGACAGTTGTGAACTGCCATGTGGGTTCAGGGAATTAAACCTTCCTAAAAAGCAGTGAATGCTTTTAATAGCTGAGCCATTTCCAACCCCAGATAATGAACAATTTTTTAAGTGTCTCTCAGCTATTCAAGTTTCTTCTGATGAGAATTCTATGTTTGGATATGTACTCCATTTTTTAATTGGATTATTTGGATTTTTGATGTTCAGTTTCTTGAGTTCTTTACATATTTTAGAGATCAGTCTTCTATCAAATGTGGGGGGTTTGTGAAGTCCTTTTTCTACTCTGTAGGCTGGCATTTTGTCTTATTTATCAAGTCCTTTGCCTTACAGAATGTTCTCAGTTTCCGGAGGTCCCATTTATTAATTGTTGTTCTCAGTGTCAATGCTATTGGCATTATGTTCAGAAAGTTGTCTCCTGTGCCAATGCTTTGAAAGCTACTTTCCACTTTTTTTTCTAATGGGTTCAGTGTACAGAGTCATGATGAAGTTTTTAATCCACTTGGACTTGAGTTTTGTGCAGGGCAGTATGTTTAAATCTATTTGCATTTTTCTACATGCCAACATCCAATATATATGGTATATACCAACACCATTTGTTAAAGATGCTTTCTTTTTTCCATTGTACAATTTTGACTTCTTGGTCAAAAATCAAGTGTCCATATGTGTGTGGATTTATGCTTGGCTGTGGATCCCTGAATCTGTTGCCATCAGTCACAGGATGAAGGCTCTCTGATGATAATTGGGGTACTTACTAATGTGATTACAGAAAGTGGCCTCTTCTGGCTACCTATTCACTACTGATAGGAGTCTTAGCAGGGATCATCCTTGTGTATTAGTATGAGTTTTCTTTGTACCAAATTTGTACTGGGACCCCAAAATACCTCTCACCACCACATCTCCTTCAAGGCACTCCCTCTCTGCCTTTCCCTCCCCTTCCAACCCAATGCCTCATTGTCCTATCCCAGCCTGCCATTGGTCAATCCACACATTATGGATTGATGCAATTTCATTGATCCACTTGTCTGTTTTAATGCGAAACCATACTGTCCTGTGACTATAGCTCTATAGTAGAGCTTGAGGTAGGAATGGTGATACCTCCAGAAGTTGCTTTATTGTATACGATTTTTTTAGCTATCCTTGGTGCTTTGCTTTTTTATATGCAGTTGAATATTGTTCTTTCAATGTTTGTAAAGAATTGTATTGGAATTTTGATGTGGATTGCATTGAATCTATAGATTACATTTGGTAAGATCTTTTTTATAACATTAATCCTACTGACTCATGAGCATGGGGAATCCTTTTATATTCTGATATCTTCTCCAATTTCTTTTTTCAAAGATTTAAAGTTGTTGTCATATAGGTCTTTCACTTTTTTGTTAAAGTTACTACAAAGTATTTTATATTATTTGTGGCTATTATGAAGGGTGATGTTTCTCTAATTTCTTTCTCAGTCAGATATTCCAAGTTCTTAAAGAACAAAAGTACTAACCCAGATTGCTATGCTCATAAAAGCTATTATATTAAAAGTAAAGGAGTAAAACTATCTCAAGGTAAAAAGATTACAGAAATTTGTTACTACCAATTCATCATTACAGAGGATACTGGGAGAGACAAATAAACATAACTATAAAGTTTAATGGAATAAACAATTCTAGAACACTTGATCTTAAGCCTAAGAAAATACCACAAATCAACTCAATGACAGAAATTAATTGTTCAGTAATAACCCTTAATAATAATGTTTTCAGTTTCTCAGTAAAATGACACAGATTAACAGAGTGTATTAGAAAGCAGGATTAATCTTTTTTAATACCTCTGTGAAACATAATTCATGCACAGTTACACACTGAAAAGCTGGAAAAAGTTATACCAAACAAATGCAACTAACAAATAAAGCAGAGCACCTACATTAGCATCTGGCAAAACAAGCTGCATTGCAAAATTAGTCTGAGGGGTTAGGAATGTCAACTCATATGCATTAAAGGAACAATTTACCAAAATATATTACAAATTCAAATACACATGCCATGAAAGCTTTAATACACTGGATAAAGAAATGAAAAAAAAAACCTAGAAGATGGAAAGCTATTCTGTACCTATGAATTCATAGGATTAATATTGTGAAAATAGGCATTCTACTGAAAGCAATCTACAGAATCAATGTAATCCAACATCAAAATTCCAATATAATTCTTTATAGAAATTGAAAAACAAAACAACAAAACAAAAATCTCCAAACACTGAAAGTGTACATGGAACCACAAAATCTGTAGTATATTTCAAACAATTATAAATGAGAAAAACATAACTGGAGGTATCACTGTCTCTGATTTTCAGTTATTACTGGAGCTATTGTAGTGAAAACACCATGCTACTGACACAAGGCAGACAGACACACTGACAGATAGGATAGAACGAAGAATTTAGATATAAGCCTACATTTCTCCAGCAGTCTGAATTTTGCCAAAGAGGCCAACAATATACATTGGGGGAAAAGCAAGACAGCATTTTCAGTTAGATACGCTGATCAAACTAGATGGCTATAGGTGGAGCGATGAAACCAGATCCTATCTTGTTTCTTTCACACAACTCAACTCCACATGGATCAAGGACCTCAAGATAATACCTGATACCCTCAATCTAATAGGAAAATAATGTAGATGCAGTAGTGGGTCTTTTGAACACCAACTCTTTAGTGTAGGCATTAAGACATCTGATAAATGGGACCTTGTGAAACTAAAAATATTATATATGGCAGTGGACACACATTCATTGTTCTAGTGAAGAGGGGATTACAAGTAACAGATTGCCTTGAATCTCAGAAGAGACTTCAAATTTTGGACTTTTAAACAGTGCTAAGACTTTGATAGATTTGGTAGACTTTTGAAGTTGGACTGAATGCATTGCATTATGATATGTCTATAAACTTCTAAGGGTCAGGGAGTGGAATGTGGGTAGTTTGAATTAGAATGTTCTCCATAGGCTCCGATATTTGAATATGTACCAGGGAGTGGCACTATTAGGAGGTGTAGCCTTGTTGGAAGAAATATGTCACTGGGGGGTGGGCTTTGAGGTTTCAGAAACCCCAGCCAGATCTTGTGGTGCGCTCTCTCTCTCTCTCTGTGTCTGTCTGTATCTGTCTCTCTCTGTGTCTGTCTCTGTCTCTCTCTCTGTCTCTGTCTCTCTCTCTCTCTCCTTCCCTCCCTCTCTCCTTCTAATGTCTGTAGATTCAGATGTAGAATTCTCAGTTCTTTCTGTAGTTCCTTCTCTACCTTCATGCAGCCTTGCTTCTTGCGGGGCAATAATAGACTAAGCCAGCCCTAATTAAATACTTTCTTTTGTAATAGTTGCTGTGGTCATGACATCTATTTATAACAATGTAACACTAAGATACTAATGTAGAACTTTCCTAAAATATGTACATATACATACATACACACACACATACACACACACACACACACACACACACACACACACACACACACACACATGAAGTTTAAATGGAGGCACAATTCTTCTCCCAGACACTGTAACTCTTAAATAGAGAGTCCAATGCCAAGTATGGGTTACCTCATTTTTAGTTGTTGGCTGTTGGGTTTTCATAAACTCCTCTTGACTCTAACATCACAGGCAATTGGCACTGGTATCTATTGCCACCCAGACCTTGACAGTAAATCTCTACTTCTAAAGATGCCACACACTTAAATCACAGGACATGGAATAATCAAGGAGATTTCTGCAAATCCTACAGGTAAGTCTTGCTCTTGACTCTAACAAGAATACCCAGTTACTTGAAAGACTTGAGGCTAGAGGCAAAACAATACTTTTCTTCATCATTCGTCTTTTACGCTAGAAACAGAGACTATCTCTTCTCCTCTTCCTGACCTTGCTGTCTGTCCTTAAGGAGTCTCCCCTGGTAACCCAGAAAGATAGTAGATAATACTCACAGGATTTCAGGTGAGGAGTTTTCTATACCTTGACCTTTGCTCTCTGCTTGTGACCTTTGATAATGTCACTGTCTCCAGACTGTTCTTCCAGATTAGCTGTTGAGTTCTGGCACCTGATGCCTGCCACCTGCAGTGGAAGCCTGTGGGCAGTTTCTGCATTAATCCTCTTCTTTCCTTCCTACATATAGGAGCCTGCTTAGGGTGGGTCGTGGATCAGGCTACACAGATACCTGTGTAGAGCAATCAGAAAAAAGGAGGAGGTAAGGCAAAAGAAAAGGGTGTGTCTGCCATTGATGAATACCCACAGACCCCTGATAGCTCCTTGTGACCTTGGAACCAGTGTTCTGCTCCTTTGTTAGGTAGTCAAACACTGGCAGGCTTGGAGGCTATTGAAGATAGCCTGGACCCCACTAATTAGCTTTGGGTACCACCTTCTGTGTCCTGGTAACACACTAATCTTAAGGAGGTAAACATCACAATTGTCCTCTTAGGATTTGAAGTACTATGCAAAAGAATCAGGGAAGCATCTTATATAAAGTTTAAGTCAGGATGAACATGAGGCAGGGAGAGATAACAGGACTTTTTTGAGTTCTATTAAAGGAGAGCTATTTTTTTTCTTCATAAGGCATGACTATTTTCATAGACATTTTTAATTAATTTCTCTTTATCGCAAATGTCTTATAATTTAAAAAATATAGTATCTGAGTTGTCTTGTGGCTCTGGGCGGAGACATGACATTTAGACACCATAACTTCTCCTGAATCTTCTGCATGGCTAATTATCCATAGTGATGGTGATGTTGGAATGTTGCAGGTCATGAGACTAACTATAATATGACTCTTAAACAACTATCCCTTGCCAACATCTGTGATAGACTTAACATTCTGTGACTAACAGATAAAACGCTTGGGATGTATTAACACACCAAAGCATCGAGCTTTCCCAACCATCAGACAGCATCTCCCTTTATGTAACTGTCTACCTAATGTTGCTATCAACATTTTGGAAAAGGGTCATGATTTATGACTTGGTTTATTCTGTTAAATCAAGGTTTCATTAAAAAGTTACTGCATTGGAACATGAAATTCAAGGGAATCTGAATCTGTGTTCCAGGATGATGGCCACTTACATTTATTTATCTTTGAAATGAGAGTTGTGTTGGAAAGATTATAAAATTACAGACATAAACCACTGCCCCACCTTTAAAAGACTTGATCCAAAGAAATATGTCAATAACCTGGACATGATGAAATTCCTTTAAAACTTGTAACTTCAAGAAATATTAAGTGCATTTAAAGACAGGAGGATCTTAGTAATATGTACATACACATTCTGGAAGTCCTTCCTCAGAAGCAATTGCTTTAGAGATCTTTGTAGGCAGTGTCATTGGAGACCCTGTACAGATCATTTTCTAAATCTACTATTTTGATTTATGTCATAAGCTATATCTACTTTTATCCTAGTACTATGTTGATGTTCCATTTTCAGTTTAAATTAAATTAAAAATCTTTAAAAATTACATTTGTAAGATTTTTCCCATGTTTGAACTTGTTGATTTTTTATGATAATTGTCATTCAAAAAACTGGTCAGCTTCCAATAAAATAAGCCAAATAAAAATCTTCTAAAAATCACTAAAGAATAATCAACACTGAGCCTGATTTCTGAGTGCTTTATTATCTTACTATAATTTAAAAAAACTTTACCAAAGACTGCTAGGCATCCTAATTTTTTAGGTAAAGAATCTAAGATTATGAGAACTTTAAAAACCCACTTGGATTTGGGCAGCTGGTTCAAGGTCAGAACCCAGATATTTGTATTCCAAAGTGTCTTGGCCACTATAGCTTTCCGTGTAACCCTATTACAGATTTGAGCAGCTCTATGCTTTGTGCTGAATAAACAATCTTATATCTTTGATATATTGAGTAAAGCAAAATTAAATTAGTTAAAGTAATTATCTAAATGAACTATATGTCAAAATTTTACTTCTTAAACTAATACTCTTAGTAACCTACCAAGACACACTTAAACATTTTTAAAAGTCAAATATCTTCTAAAAGTGTTTAAATCATCAAGACTCTGAATGCATTTGTCTGATCTTAGTTGACACCACGATTCTATTTGTGCTGAGAGGAGAGTAGAAGAAACAGCATAACTTTCTCTTTACTGTCCATTTCTATAAACTGTTCTGTCTGTTCAGTGACACTACTAATATTGACCAACACTTGATATTCTAAAATGTGATTCATGACATGCCTTAACTATGAGTTCTATTGTCCATGTACAAATGCCTCACAGCTTCTCACTGTACTTTTCAAGAGGAAGTAGCGTACATTCTGAGAAGGAAGAGATCAGAGAATCTAGACTGCCATTGCATCTGGACAGCTTCTAGGGTCCATGAAGCTGAGAGGATGGTAATTATTCATATAGTTCAAAACTGGAACACAGTTCAGTTTTAGCCAAATGCTATAGACATGAGATCTTCATACCATCTACCCATCCAAAAGACCTCCATATGCCTATGAATGTAATAATAAATGAGTACTTTCTATGTGTTAGACATGACATGAATACTGATGTCATGATGAGAAGCTTCTAATCCAGTGCAAAGGGACAGGTAACAAAAAGTAAGACTGAAGAAAATGCTATTTTGCATAAAGAAAACAAGGAGAGTTAGTGAGTGATAAGGATGCTGGGTTTGATGGTAAAAAAGTAAGAGAAACTCTCTGAGACTTGAGATGCCATGATGGTGAAGGCTGTGGCAAAGGGTATGCAGGAAGAAGGAGCTATAGATTCTAAACAACAGTGCACGACCTCACACTGGATAGACAGGAAGCCTGAACCTGTGCATTAGTAAAGAGCTGGTGACACAGAATGAACTCAGAAAAGTTAGGTAGGAAAATTTGAGAATATTTTGGGTTTTGTTCTAAATCAAAAAGCTTTCACTGAAGGATTCAGATACTAAAATCAAGGCTTTGCTTTATACTTAATGTAGACCATAGTGACTACTGCTGAAGAATCATCTACAAGGCACAGAAATGCAATGGTGAGATCAGCTCAGAATCTCTTCTGCAGTCAAATAATTGCTTTCCAGAATTTTCTCTACCTATGAGCAATGCTGAGAAGACATTTTTTTTGCAGGCAAATGGATGGATATGGAGAATATCCTCTTGAGTGAGGTATCACAATCCCAGAAAGAGAAGCAGGGGATGTACTGACTCATTAGTGGACTTAAAAAAGAATTAGAAGAGAGAGATGTCATTGTACAAAAGAACTCAAGGCTAGAACATAGCTAAATGACACAATGCCTCACTTCTACATTGATGGCCTCTGGCAGGGGTGTGGGTGAGGAAAGAATTGTTTTCTTTAAGGGTCTGGTCATAGGGAGTTTAATTATGCTCCAGTAAGTAAATGAGCAGCATGAATGGGCAGTTTTGTAAATAGGGTGATCCTAAGAGTAGGGATGAATCTGAAAGGTCTGATAACTGAGTTTGATGGATTGCATGATGTAAAATCACCAAATAATATTTTTATATAAAGAATATATATGTGTGTGTGTATATATATATATATATATTGAAGACATTTGCCTCATATATAGCTTTTAATGTTTTGGCAAGAACTATGGGAACATGTACAATGACTAACATTATTTAACATTATTACAGATTGGCATTGTCCATGAGCAAGATAAATCTCAGATCAGGTCTGCCTTTCCTATTGACTTCTTTTCAGTGAAAACACCTGTTGGGATGGATTGACTTACTTCTTGGACACCTGCAGGGATTATTTCCTTCTTTCCTGATGGGAAATGTTTACAAAGTAAACCAGACTTTTTGGCTCAGTCGTTTTGAGGATTTGGGATTTTTTTTCTTTTAGAGATAAGCTGTATCTTATGCAGTCACAAGAGGATTAAGGAATTGTTTACCAGCTCATAAAGACTTAGAACAAGATCAGAGCCTGTGAAGAATAGGCAGAAGGAGGAGAGGTAGGTGTAACCTCTCACTGATTTCCTCTTTCCCCATAGAGTAAAAAGAGAAAAAATGCAGTTGAGTAAAATGAATTTCTCAGAAAGCAGCAAGATTAGAATTGTAGGTAAATGTATTTCTCTCTGCAAGGGTTCTTAAACAAATAAGTTAACTCGGGAATTTTTCTTAAACTTGTGAATTTGGTCAACTTTTAGTCACTGGCTTTATTAGGAATTCATTTTAATGGCCTGATGAAAAGAAGGCTGTCACTGTACTGTGTTTTTTTGGTGAAGAGACACAGTCAATGTGTGGCTGACAGTAAATAATCTGCACTGACTTCTGGGCAACAAGGTTGTGGTAGGGATAGGTAGGAACCCTCTTTGCTAAGTCCATTCTTATTGATTACTATTCTGTTGTGATGAAATTTTATGAACATAGACTATTAAGAAAGAACATATTTGGCTTATTTTGGAAGGATAAGAGCCCATGATGATGAGACAGAAGCAGGTAGCTAGCTGGAATATTAAAGGCAAAAGCAGTAGACAGAGTTTCACATCTGCAAATTGATGCAGGAAATAGTGAGAACAAATGAAGACTATGCTGATTTATCTTAAGAATAGCCTCAGTGATGGACTTTTGTCACTGAGGTCCGACCATAACCGGTTCCTCAAATGATACCATCAATTGTCTTTGTGGATCCATATGTTCAAATGACCAGTGTGTACATTTCTAATTCAAAGTATCACAGTATGTTTATTAAATGTATACTAAATGTGCTGAGCATTTGGTTTTTAGTTGTGGAATTTGTGGAACACACAGATACAGAACTAGGTAGAGGAACTGTGTCACTGGGGGATAGTGAACTTCTAACTCTGTATCACCATCTACCTAGCTACCAGCTCTATAGGGAACAAGATGCTTTTACTACCATGGATGCAGTGTCTCTTGAGTCTGGGATTTGGTTCCAATGAAAAAAATACTCAGAAATACCAACTGGAATGAGGGGATAGCCATAAATGAGGTAAGTCCTGGATAAATGTAGTCCCTGCAGATATTGCTAGCCTTCCTCTTCCATTGAACAGTAGAGATAGGGAACAGGATTTGGCAGTGACTATAGAACATGAGAAGAGTCACACTTAGGAAAAAAGTCGTGGAATAAGGAGTCAAGGGATACAGAAGTTGCACCATGTTCCACAGATACTCCTGTATGGAGGTGATGCCTTGTTCATCACACAGGTGACAAAATAATCAAATAACAGCAACAATCAATATTCTAATATACCAATTAAACATTGGGTTCAGTCTTTACCAAGATGAAAAGCCGTGACTAAATATAATCCCTGAAGCTCCTCTTAGCATCCTCTCTCTTTGATGAAGAGAGCTACAGAACCACCTTTTCCAGTCAGTAAAGAAGCTGCAAAGCATCACTCTGGAATAGGGTGTGGAAGGAGGAAGCAAGGGATGTAGAAGATTCTCTAGCCTGCAGGTAATGCCCTGTTCTTCATCCAGGCAAATAATAAAGAAACAATCAATATTCTGAAATATCAGTTGAGTTGTGAGATAACTATAGCAAGATTAGTGTAGTTTGAATTCTAATTGGGCTTAATAATAAAAACCAAGAGATAGATATCTGGTAACTGCTGAAAGATTAGAGGATAAAGAAGCAAGCCACAGCCACCTCTTACCTCTAGGACTCCTCAGTCAGAAAAGGAGAGCTTCTGTCTCCCCTTGTCTTATATGCCTCTCTCTGCCTAGCCATATCATTTTCTGTCTTTACTTTTCCAGTACTGGGATTAAAGATGTGAGCCTCCAACACCTGGCTCTGTTTATCTTTTAGACCAGTTCAATATTGTGTAGCCCAGGGTTACACTCCTGTTCTTCAGGCAGCTTCCTCCAAAGTGCTGAGATTAAAAGTGTGTACCACCAACTGTCTGGCACCTCCCCACTCTGATCTTCAAGCAAGCTTTATATTTTAGAGCACTAACACAATATTACCACACATCAGCAAGATGAGAAGCCCTGGTAAAATAGAATCCCTACAGGTCCTCTAAACCTGCTTCTGCTCTTAATCAGGAAAGCTAGTGGAACAGCTTTTCACACATTATAGAAGCTGAACAGAGTCATATTCAGGAAGAGTGTTTGGAAGAAAGAGCAAGGGATGCATAAGCTACACCATGTTATACAGATACTCCTGCATGGAGGTGAGGCTCTGTTCAGCACCGAGGTGACCAAATACAGCAACAGTCAATATTCTGAAATACCAGTTGAGCTTGGGAACAGCCATCAGCAAGATAAGTCTTGGTTAAAAACAACTGATGCAGGTCTTGCTAGCCAATTAAAGAGGGAAGCTAGTGAAGTAGTATTTCTAACCAGTACAGAGCTGGGAAGAGTCACTTTCAGGAAAACAGTGTAGATAAAGGGGCAAAAGATGCAGAAGCTCCATCACATGCCACAGATAAATATGCCTGGAGGTGATGGCCTGTTCAGGGACTAAAAATTAACTGCAACAATCAATATTCTGACATACCAGTTAAGCAATGGGGACAACCAAGAATGCAAGATGGAAAGCCTTGTTAAATATAACCATACAGGTCCTGTTTTCCTCCCTCTCTCCTTGAAGAGAAGATCTAATGAATCAGCATATCCAATCACTATAAAAGCTGGGAAGGCTAACTAGCAACAAGAGGGCATATACAAAGAGGTAAGAGATGCAGAAGCTACATCATGTTTCATGGATATTTCTGCCTAGAAATGGTGCTCTGCTCAACATCCAAGCAAAAATATAATGAACTAGTAGCAACAATCAATATTCTGAATTACCAGTTGAGCTTTTGGGACAACCATTATCAAGATCATAAGCATTGGTTAAATACAATCCCTGAAGGTCCTCATAGCCTGCATCTTGCCTTGATAAGGAGAGCTAAGGAACCAGGTTTTTTTCTGTCAGTATAGAAGCTGGAAAGAGGTAATTTCAGGAAGAAGATATGGACATAAAAGGCAAGGAATATAGAAACTCCACCATGTTCCACAGATACATCTGCATGGAGATGATGCCATGTTCAGGACCCAGGCAACCAAATAATAAACTAACAGCAGCAATCAGTACTCTGAATTATCATTTGAACCACGTGGGCAGCCATCAGCAAGATAAGCCCTGGTTAAATAAAATCCCTGCAGGTCTTATTTGCCTCCTTCTCCATTTCAAGAGGAAAGCTAATGAAACAGGTTTTCTAAGCATAAAAGAAGCTAGGAAGAGTCACTTTTAGGAAGAAGTTATAGAAAAAAAGAGGAAAGGGGTGCAGAAGCTACACAATGTTCCACAGGTACTCCAGTCTGGATGTGATGCCCTATTCAGCACTCATGTGACCAGATAATAAACAGAAATAATCAATATCATAAAATGCCACTTAAATTGTGGAGACACCCATGATAAAGATGAGAAGTCCTGGTTTAGTATAATCCCTAAAGATCCTTTTAGCCTCTCTCTGGCCTTGATGAAGAGAGCTACTGAAGATTTTTTTGTTTTCTTTTTTTTTTCATAATGCAAATAAGATTACTACACATATATTTACTTTGTGTTCAGCTTTCCCTCTGAATTTTTTTTCATCCCTGTACATCCTTATTCAAGGTCCCTTCCCCCTCCCGCAACATCTTCTCATTTTTCTTCTCTGCAGCTCCCCATCCCCTCCCTGGGCAGGGAGCAGACAGTCCTATGGTCCCACTGACCCAATAATGCTTAGATCAGTCTTCACTCCTGGCAAATCCAGTTTTGTCCCCCCTCCCTCAAGAGTGAGTCAGGTGTTCCTATAGTTGGAGTGGGATCTGAAGGGTCAGTCCAGGGTGTTTCTGACCCAAGCTGTTCAGTGGTTGTGGTTTGCACCTTGGGCATGCTTGGGTTTTTTTCTTGTTTGTTTGTTTAGAGACAACTAATGAGTGAGTACATCCCCTGCTTATCTTTCTGAGTTTGTGAGACTTCGCTCAGGAGGATATTCTCCAAATCCATGCATTTGCCTGCGAATTTTAGGATATCATTTTTTCTTACTGCTGAGTAGTATTCCATTGTGTAGATGTACCACAGTTTGTTAATCCATTCTTCAGTTGAGGGACATCTAGGTTGTTTCCAGGTTCTTGCTATTACAAATAATGCTGCTATGAACATAGTTGAGCTAATGCCTTTGGAGTGTGAATGTTCTTCTTTAGGGTATACACCCAGAAGTGGTATTGCTGGGTCCTTGGGGAGACTGATTCTCAATTTTCTGAGAAACCGCCATATTGCATTCCAAAGTGGCTGAACAAGCTTAGACTCCCACCAACAATGGAGGAGTGTTCCCCTTGCTCCGCATCCTCTCCAACATAGACTGTCATGTGGGCCTTTTATCTTAGCCAATCCAACAGGTGTTAGGTGGTATCTGAAAGTTGTTGTGATTTTCATTTCTCTAATGGGTAAAGATGATGATCACTTTTTCAGGTGCCCTTCAGCCATTCACAGTTCCTATGCTGAAAATTCTCTTTTTAGATCTGAACCCCATTTTTTGAGTGGGTTATTCAAGATTTTGGGCTCTAGATTCTTGAGCTCTTTATATATCTTAGAGATAAGTCCTCTGTCACTTGTAGGGTAGGTGAAAATCTTTTCCCATTCTGTAGGCTGTCGTTTTGTCCTATTGACAGTGTCCTTGGCTTTGCAGAAGCTTCCTAGCTTCAGGAGATCCCACTTATTGATTGTTCGTCTTAGTGTCTGTGCCACTGGTGTTATATTTAGGAAGTGGTCGCCTGTGCCAATTTGTAGAAGTGTGTTTCCCACTTTCTTTTCTATCAAGTTCAAAGTGACTGGGTTTAAGTTGAGGTCTTTGATCCACTTGGATTTGAGTTTTGTGCAGGGGGACAGGCTCGGATCTATTTGCGTTTTTCTACACACTTCCATCCAGCTATGCCAACACCATTTGTTAAATATACTCTCTTTTTTTTCATTAAATGTTTTGAGCCTCTTTGTCAAAGATCAGGTGTTCATAGATTTTTGGGTTAATGTCTGGATTCTCAATTCTATTCCATTGGTCTACAAGTCTGTTTTTATGCCAGTACCAGGCTGTTTTTATTACTGTAGCTCTATAGTATAGCTTGAAGTCAGGGATGGTGATACCTCCTGAGGTTCTTCTGTTGGGTAAAATTGTTTTGGCAATCCTGGCTTTCCTGTTATTCCAAATGAAACTGAGTATTGTTCTTTCAAGGTCCAAAAAATATTGTGTTGGGATTTTGATGGGCAGTGCATTGAATCTGTAGATTGCCTTTGGTAGAATTGCCATTTTTACTATGTTGATCCTACCTATCCAGGAACATGGGAGAGCTTTCCATTTTCTGATATCCTCTCCAATTTTTTTCTTCAGTGATTTAAAATTTTTGTCAAATAGATCTGTTACTTCTTTGGTTATAGTTACTCCAAGGTATTTAATACTATTTGCAGCTATTATGAAGGGTAATGTTTCCCTTATTTCTTTTTCAGCTCTTCTATCTTTAGTGTATAGAAGGGTTACTGATTTCTTTGAGTTAATCTTGTATCCTTATATATTGTTGAAGTGTTTATCAGCTGTAGCAGTTCCTTGGAAGAATTTTGTGGGTCACTTATGTATACAATCATATCATCTGCAAATAGAGATAGCTTCACTTCTTCTTTTCCATTTTATATTCCCTTAACCTCTTTTCATTCCCTTATTGCTTTAGCTAAAATTTAAAGAACTATATTGAATAGAAAAGAGAAGAGAGGACATCCTTGTCTAGTTCCTGACTTTAGTGGGATTGCTCTGAGTTTTTCTCCATTAAGTTTGATACTGGCTGTCGGCTTCTTGTAAATCGT
>PVIH01011599.1:46483-68470 GCA_004025045.1 Sigmodon hispidus
AATGTTTGAAATAAAATACTTTGTCCAAGGGCTGACTCTGTCCAGGTGTTTACTAATAAAGATAATTGCAGGTCTATCCTCACCTAGAACCAAAGACTTGCACACACATGCTATCTAATTGGTGCTCAAGGTATTGCCTTTATTACAAGCAAAGTCCCCTTCTAAATGTACCTACATTTAGTCTGGTACTGTTACATAAGCCCTCCTTTACATGCATACACACACACACACACACACACACACACACACACACACACTCACACACCTCTTACACCTAAAGTTATAAATATTATTGAAGGGGAAATGGTCATTAAAGGAATTTGATGTGTAATGTCACTACTGTCACATAGGGGTTTGTACTTGATATCCACCAGGCTGTGCTGTTGGGGACACTGTGCAATCCTTGCACATAGGACCTACCATAGGAGGAGTAGGAGTTGAAAATGCCATGTAACCAACTGCATCACACTCCAGATGTTCATGCCACAAATTTCTCTACTATGTTGCTATAGGGCCTTATACATCTCAGGTTATAGGAAGTCTCCTCTCCCATAAGCAAATTATTTAAAACTATTTGATCACAGCCTTGAGAAGAATTTATATAGTTGTTCAGGATAGAAAGAGGAGAAAGCAACAAAAATATATAGGATTTTATGAACAGTGATTATCCCATTGCATGCAACATCACAAAAACCATTGTGAGATAAGCTAGATACCAGTCCATACAAGGTACTGCCTGGGGCTGGAGTTGGTTCTTGTCCTACAAAGAAAGAATTAGTTGGTGCATGAGCAATCAGATTCAGTCATTTCTCAGAGACTTGGATCTTGAAAAAGTGAGGGTTTTTTTTCTCTCTCACTCTCTTTTCTCTCTCTCTACTTTTCTTTTAATTTGGCATTTGATGTTTAGCATTTTTGATTGTTTTAAATATATTTGTTATTCTTTGAAAATGTGGCTACTATTTCCATTTCTTCACTATCCGAGATTTTCCATTTTTAACCTCATTTCTTTGTTAGCTGTGTCTGGTTTATTTTAAACATTGATGGGATGTATGTATACAATGAGGAATTTAATCAGGACTACATAGTTCTCCTGTAGTAAAATATGCTGAATATATGCCAGCCCTATGTTAGTTACCTCCCTGCTCATGTCATATGACCAGTACTTCCTTTGATACAAATAATTTATCCATTCATCTGAATATGACTGTAGGTAAACAAAAATAAAAATAAGTCTTTTGTGTTTGTAGAAATAGATTGGTTATAACAAAACTTACTCTACTTCCCTGTTTGCCCCTGACAGTGGCATGTCATTTCCTTTTGAAGGTGACTATGTTCATTTGATGTTTTGACTATGCTATATAGTCAGTATATAAACATGGTGATGGTGCATCCCAACACAGAAATGACAAGATGCAAAAATTATGTTCATACATGAAAGGCTCTATACATTTCTAAGGATGCAGATGTGGTCAGGAAATGAGCAGCTGCACTGAAGATAGTTTAATAGGCAGGATGCCAACTATAAAGGCACATGGCTTGTGGTAGATAAGCATCCTCAACACAACTGACACCAAAGAAACATTGTGTGGTCAGAAATTCCAAATGCCTGACTCAGCTGCACTGGGCCAAATCTCAAGGCTAGGACAGTGACATTTAGTAGTAAGAAGCCTGTGAGCTCATACCAGGTGTAAAAATATACTAGACCATGAAGATATGTAATCTCTGTGTCAGCTCTTGACTTATGTCTTCAAGGCAAAACAATTGGCACCTTTGAACAAGTGACATGTGTGGTGATCTGTTACCAAGAACAATCTGCTGACATTTGTGGAGACCCAAGATATGCAAAGTATAAAAACCAGAAATATGACTCATCAAGTCTCCTGGTTTGACAGTAATTTCTAAAATGTCAGATACAGCAGCTTTATAAAACACCCTCTGTGGATAAGAAGGAAAATGCAAATAGTTGCTGCCATCAGACAGGAATCTACAGAGCATGGCTGACAGTGACAGGTCCATGAGTTTTTTCCAATCATTCTGTTCCCTCTTTTACCATATTCCTCAAGCCTTAGATGTAAGATTTGTGTTTTATATGTCCTACTTAGACTTGGAGAACCCTTACCTAGTTATTTTTTCCTATCAACTAGTTGTGAATGTCTATGAGAGTCTCGATCTACTACAAAATAAACTTCAATTATATTAAAAATCCAGCCTGTCCTTAATATATTGTTTTATAAATTTCCTGAATTAATAACAATCTTACAGACTTTTCATTTTTGTTTTTTTGAATTATTACCATTCACTCTATAACTTGGACTCTGTGGTTTTAAGTGGCCCCTTAGTAATAAGGGAAGTCTGTGCATATAAATTTTAAACAAAGCTTGTGCTGTGCATGGCATGTTAGGGCATGTGTTCTTGATAGAGGATGGTGCCTGCTTTCCAGCCTACTCCAGAGTTGGTGGTCTGTAGATGTAGTAGGATGATTCTGACTAGCCCCAAGATCCAGACCAGCAGTCCCAAATAGACTTCCCACAGCTGTTTGGTCCCAAATAACCACAAAATTTCCTCTATTAATTACATGCTTGTTTGCCTATGTCTCAGGCTTATTGCTACCTAACTCTCACTTCTTAACACATTTCTATTAATCTATGTCTTGCCATGTGGCTTATGGCTTACTTGAATTCCTTTACATCTTGCTCTTTCAGTGGCAACTCACAGTGTCTCTCCTGACTCTGCCATCCTTCTTCTTTATCTACACTTGGATTCCCCACTTGCTTCTAAACTGCTCTGCCACAGGCCAAAATAGTTTAATATCCAATGGTATTCACAACATAAACAAAGACATCTCACATCATATAGAAATTTAATTGGTATCAAATTTGCAATGGGTAACAAAGGTCTTTTTAAACACAAGTCATTAATGTCTAAGAAAAATAATTGTTTACATTTTTACTTTTAAAATGCATGTAAGTGTTCTGCTCACATGTGCTCACAGAGGCTGAAGCAGCAAGCAAGACATTATCAGATGTCTGTACCAGGTCCTCTAAATATATGCTATAGTTGCAAGGTTAGTGTTTCTGTAGGACTCCATTGCCTGCTCGTTGAAATTGCTTTCTTCTATTGGGTTTGTTGTTCATATGTAATATAAGGGGTTTTGATTTGTCTTGTTCTAGGTTTGTCCTAATTGACTCTTGTTCACGGAGGCCTGCTTTTTTCTGTAGAGGAAAAAAAAAGGAGTAATGCAGCTACAGGAGAGGACCAGTAGAGGGCAGCAGAGAGTGGTACAGAGAGGAAACTGCTAGGGATGTATAATATGAGGGAAGAAACTATTTTCTTTTTTTTTTTTTCTTTGCCTTTAACTTTATTCAAAATGAAATTTTTATATATATTTATTGTTTGGTTATTTTACATCATGCACCCCATCATTCTCAGTTATTAGTTCTCTCAGATTTATGCCCACTCTTATGATCTCCCCATTTACAAAAACACCCATTTGTACTGCTCATTTACTTACTGGAGCATAATTAAACTCCTGGTGGCCAGACCCTTAAAAAAAAAAAAGTCCTTTCTCACCCACTATTTTCAACAACAAAAATAATATCTTATTCACATAAAATGCATACTTTCCTTTAAAATTGATAAACTCAGTTTCTTAATTCAACACAAAAGTAAACAACAGAAAAAAAATATGCTTATCAAACTTTCTGCTTCAGAAAACTGGGAATCAATCTCCCTAAAGATCCAGCAAAACCACTTTTAGGCATATACCCTAAACACGCACATTTGCTCCCCAAAAGCATTAGCACAATTATGTTCATAGCAGCATTATTTGTAATAACAAGAACCTGGAAACAACCTAGATGCCCCTCAACTGAAGAATGGATTAACAAACTGTGGTACATCTACACAATGGAGTACTACTCAGCAATAAGAAAAACTTATATCCTAAAATTTGCAAGCAAATGGACAGATTTAGAGAATATCCTCCTGAGTGAGGTATCACAAACTCAGAAAGATATGCAGGGGATGTACTCACTCATTAGTGGACTCTAAACAAAACAAAACAAAAAAACAAAAAAAGGAAAGCATGCCCAAGCTGCAAACCACAACCACTGAAAGCTTGGGATACGAAACACCTTGGACTGACCCCTTGGATCCCACTCCCCCAAGAGGAGCACCTGACTCAGTTTGATGTTGGGGGGAGAAAAGTGGATTTGCCAGGAGTGGGGGATGAACTAAGCAATATTGGGACCTTGGGACCTTGGTATTGCCTGCCTGGGTGGCGATGGGGAGATGTCGAGATGAAAGAATGACCTGATCTGGTGGGAGGGGGGAGGGACCTTGATTAAGGATATACAGGGATAGAAAATGTGACTTCTTTATTCATAATAAAAAAAGAAAAAGAAAAAAAAAAGAAAACAAGTTTTTCCTCACCCACTATTTTCAGCAACAATAATAATATCTTATTCACATAAAAAGGATATTTTACTTTAAAATTGATCAACTTCTCAGTTTCTTAATTCAACACAAAAGTACACCACAGAAAAAAAATATGTTTATCAAACTTTCTGCCTCAGAAACCTGGGAATCAATCTCTCAAAGATCCAGCAATACAACTTTTAGGCATATACCCTAAAGATGCACATTCGCACCCCAAAAGCATTAGCACAATTATGTTCAGAGCAACATTATTTATAATAGCAAGAACCTGGAAACAACCTAGATGTCCCTCAAATGAGGAATGGATTAACAAACTGTGGTACATCTACACAAAGGAGTACTACTCAGCAGTAAGAAAAAATTATATTCTAAAATTTCCAGGCAAATGGATGGATTTGTAGAATATCCTCCTGAGCGAGGTTTCACAGACCCAGAAAGATAAGAAGGGGATGTACTCACTCATTAGTGGACTTTGAGAGAGAGAGAGAGAGAGAGAGAGAGAGAGAGAGAGAGAGAGAGAGAGAGACAGAGAGAGACAGAGAGAGACAGAGAGAGACAGAGACAGAGAGACAGAGACAGAGAGACAGAGAGAGAGCACTCCAGAGAATAATTTGTAGGTGTCAGTTCTCTCATTTGACCATGTAGAGCTCTGGAGATTGAACTAAATCATCAGAGTGGGTGGAAGTATCTTCACCTGATGACCCACTTCTCAAGTCCTCACTGGCCTGAAATTCTCTCTGTAGAATAGGCTGCTCAAAAACTCACTGACATTCACCTGCTTCTGCTTCTTGATTGACGTTATTAAAAGTTTAGCCTGCCATGCCTGGCTTCATATATTATAAAGCACAAATTATTAAATTTCTCCAAATATTTTGGGAATAAATTGTACCAATTACCCTCTTTTTAATTTTGTGCTGGAATTAAAGGTGTGAGTCTCCACTTCCTGGTTCCATTTCTCTTTTAGACTGAATCAATCTCACATAACTCAGGGTGTCCTTGAACTCCTGAACTTTCTGCTTCTTCCTCTCAAGTGCTGGGACTAAAGCTGTGTGAAGCCACTGCCTGGCTTCTATAGTTAACTAGTGGCTAGCTCTGCTCTCTGATATTCAGGCAAGCTTTACTTGTTAGAGTCAAAATATAAATATCACCATAAAACACAACCATATATCAGTGCATTTTCCAGGTGTGGCTGCCAAGCATGTTATGCCAAGTCCTGGAACACAGAGGGAGAAGGATTAAGAGTTCATGACTAGCCTGAGCTTCATAGTGAGCCTCAGGAAGGCATGAACACAGCACATTAAAACTCTGAAACAAACAAGCTAAAGAAACACTGAAGCACACCAAACCCAAATATGTAAAGGAATTACAAACCTGTAGCTGCAGGTTTGAGGAAACAGTGCCGTCTAGCCAGGTTTTCCTGCTTTTCTCTTGTCTTTGCAAAAGCCAGAGCCTCCCAGAAAGCTTCTGGTTCCTGGAATAGCATGCGATTTGTACCTAGAGAGGCATTCCATAGGAGATGACAGTTTGATCATGTGTGAAGGAGGCCCTGGTAATATTCTAAAGTGGCTTAAGGACAGGGAGCAGGTGAACAACTCACCCTGAACACAAGAGCTTTACAGACAAATTCACATACAGAAAAACCAATATACAGACTGATACACTCTAACTGATACACTCTAAAGCATTACTCCACTCTTGGAAATAACTGCCACAGTTTTCTAAGTTCTGCAAGAATACTAAGAAACATAAAAAATTCATATTTCACCAAGATCTGCCAGCTTTTTATAATTCTTGTATTTGCAATATATTGCCTGACTCATGAATATTTAGAGAGTAAATTCCTATAGGAAATAATAAAAACAACATTCTTACTAGGAACAAGGTTAAATAACTTCATATTTTAAAAAGTATCAAATCACTCTACCACAATCCTACTACTCATCTATCAGTCTGGACACCACAATGTAACAAAATTACAGACCAATTTCACTTAGGAACATATATGTAAAAACTCTCAATACAATACTGGCAAATTAAAACCAAAAGGATATGAACATTATCATCTACCATTATCAAGTAGGCATCATCCCAGAATTATGTGGATGTGTCAAAACACATGAATTAATGATTATGTTCCACCATACAAACAAACATATATCCACATGATAATTGTGTTAGATGAAGAAAGACCTTTGACAAAGTCCAATACCATTTCTTGATTAAGATCCTAGAGTGATAAGAAATACTGAAGACACTCCTAAACAGAATAAAGATAGGCTACAACAAGTTCAAAACCAACATCAACTTAAGTGTAAGGAAATTCACTAAGAACTAAGCAATATTGGGACAGTGGGACCTGGGGGCTGCCTGCCGCCTGCCGGGGGGGGGGGATTGGGAGTTGTAGAGAAGAGAGACTGACCTGATGTGGTGGGAGGGGGAAGGGACCTTGAATAAGGATATACAAGGATAGAAAGTGTGACTTCTTTGTTCACAATAATAAAATAAAAAAAGTTGATTTACACAAAGAAAAAAAGAAAAAAAAAAGAAATTCAAAGCCATTCTATTAAAATTAGTAATAAGACAAAGTTTTTCACTCTCCCCATACCTCCTCAATATAGTACTTGAAGCTTTAGCCAGATCAGTAAGATAGATAAAAGAGATCAAATGGATACAATTTGGTATGGTACAAAGTATTTTTATTTGCAGATGATATCATGGTATACATAAGTGACCAAGAAATTCCACTGAGAATCTCCTACAGCTAATACCATTTGTATACGAAGAATCTGTATACAAATTAACTTATAAAAACCAGAAACTCTCCTATATAAAATTGAGAACATAACTGAAGAAAATAAGGGAAATATGACTCACAATAACCTCAAGGAAAGTATCTGAACATAACACTAACCAAGCAAGTGAAAAACATATATAATTGAAAAAACCCCTTTAGACATTAAAAGATATCAGAATATAGAAAGAACTCCAATATTCATGGATCAGTACTATTAATGTAGTACAAATGAACATCCTACCAAAAGCATTTTACAAACTCAATAAAACCCAGTCAAAAGTCTAAAATAATTTTTCATAGATCTTGAAAGTACAATTCTCAGCTTCAGCTTCATATAAAATCATGAAAAAACTAGCATTGCTAAAATAATTCTGAGTAATAAAGTAACTGTGAAAGATATCACTATTTTTATTTTAAGTAACACTACAAATTTATGGTCATAATATGGCCCCCAAAGACATGTTGATCAATGTAATAAAATTGAAGATCCCCACTCAAAATGACTAACACTCATGAACACTCAATTTTTCATTTAAAAAAAAGAAATACACCCTGGAAATTAGATTGGATCTTTAGCAAATGGTACTGGTCAAACAGGATGGCTGCCTGTAGAAAAATCCAAATAGCTCCATATTGGTCAACTTGCACAAAACCCAATCATGGTAGATTAAAGACCTCATCATAACAACACATACATGGAACCTGATAGAAAAGAAGATGGAGAAAAGCCTTAAACTCATTGGCACTGGAAAACTTTCTGCACAGAACATTCTTTATACAATACTAAAATCAACAATTATTATATTGGACTTTGTGAAACCGAGAAGCTTCTGCATGACAAAGAACACCACTGTTAAAAAAAAGTGGAATCTTGTAGAATGGGACAAGATTTTTACCAAGTACACATCTGATAGAGGGCTAATATTCACAATATTTAAAGAAGTCAATAATTCACATAAGTATGGGGTACAACCTAAACAGAATTTTCAAAAGAGCAAACTGAAATGAATGTGAACCACTTAAAGAAAAGTTTTGAGGTCCTGCAAAACTGGTGGAAGTCAAAAGCAGGGTGACCAGCCCTGGTGCCATCAGGGACCAGATCCAATGATGTGAGATGATTCATCCAACAACTACTGCATCCACAAGCTGCTGGAGCATGGAGTGAAACTGAACCTGCAGAAGCAGGTGCCCTCCCCAGATAGTGTAGGTCTTGGGTCCACCAAGCAGCCCCTAACTTGAAGCTGCTCAGGCTAAAGCCAGCACTGCTTGCCCTGCTGGGGACACACCTGCTGGTGGTGAGGTGGGGTGGGACTGTGCTGCTGCCTACAGGCTATAAGCAAACAAGTAAAACCTGGCAAGCCTTGAGGAGGCAAACATCAAGGGAAGAAAGGTGGATGTAGGCCTGTAATTCACAAAGTAGTTTTCAAACCCATCCAAAAGACATGATTTGCCACAAGACCACTCTGACTCTGGTCCACAGCAGTATATTTGAGATCAGTCTCATTGATTTTCCAGTATTTATGGACCAAGAGAAAACAAAAATTGCTAGGTAGTAGTGGCTCATGATGTTAGTCCCAGCATTTTTGAGGCAGAGGCAGGCAGGTCTATGTACATTTCAAAGCCAACCTGGTTTATAAATGAAATTTTCAGGATATCCAGAGCTGTTATTCATAGAAAATTTCAAAGAACACAAAAATAAGAAAGAAAAAATAAGAAAACAGATTAATGACTAATTTTATTGAATATTTCCAGGTAAAACTGATTGGAAACAATAATCTCCTGTGTGACACACTGCAGTTTTCCAATGACTTTGTGGCCTGAGTAGAAAGCTGAAACACTCACATCTTCAAATTAAATCAAACTCCAGAGATAGTGAATGAAGATGGCTAGGCTTGTTCATCTCAAAGACAGTTCCAAGGATGGATAAACTTCTGCCACTGTGATGGCTAATTTTGGTTGTCAACCTGAATGCATCTGGAATAAACAACAATCTAGAAATGGTGGGCACACATGTTAGAAGTTAATGTTTCATAGTTTGCTCTAGATCCAGAGGAGATAAACATACATCTTTGATGAGGCTCTCAAGGAGGGAACACACACAAACACACACACGCACACACACACACACACACACACACATCTTTACTCCAGATCTCCTGGCAAGAAGACACATCTTTAATTTTGTTCATCCCTGCTGGAAGACTATATAAGGACAGGAAAGAAGGAGGCTTTGGCTGATTTCCCTCTTGCCCTTGCCTTGTTAACAAGTCTACTTCTTCAGTGGAATTAGAACCTGCTTCTGTGGGATTTCAGCATATACTGAAGACCAGCCCAGGAATCAAGCATTATGGACAAACTCCTGAGATTGAGGACTTTTGCTTCATAGCCAACAACTGTTGGATTAGATGGACTGCAGTTTGTAAGTAATTTCAATATATTCTAGAATTAGCAAGAGAGGGGAAGAGAGAGAGAAAGAGGGGATGTGTTAATCATTGTCTAAGTCACTCTCTTATACAGAGAACTCTGACTAATACAGTCACCAAGACTCTAACACATGAAGTCCCCCCAAAGACCCAAAACTGGTGCTCAAATGGCCAAGACTGTAGGGGCATTTCTCATTCAAACTTCCACCGTGGTTTGTTCACATGATCTCAAGCATTTTGAGCACTTGTTTTCAAGTTCCTTGTGATGCTTGGAAAGTTGTAGAACAATAAAGGTGCAATATTATGGTAAGTAGATCACTGGTCGATAGAGAACATTTTATGCAATGTCACAAGCCACCTAACAACCCAGCTCTATAAGAAAGAAGATTTTCCAAGCCTTGTGGCTTCTCCATCTTCTATTTGGTTTCTGGTCCAGAATTTCCAGAGGTTTGGTCCCACTCTCAGCCCTGCTTAGCCTCAAATAGTCACACACAGGCTTATACTATTTTATGCTGATTGGCCTAGGACTCATGCATACAGCTTGCTAGCTCTTTAGTCTTAAACTAACTCATCATTCTTATTCTGTTCAGCCATCCAGCTCAGTACTTTTTCTCAGCAGCATTGTCTCTGAGTCTCCTGGCAGCTCTGGTGACTCTGTGGCATCTGTGTCTGTTCTTCCTGTACCAAGAGTTTTCCCAGTCTGCTAGCTCTGCCCACACATCCTGTCTGCCTTCAACTGATCAGCATTTTATTATTTTAGTTGGAGGGACAAATATTTACAAGGTACCATAATTCATATCACTAAACTGTCTATTGAAAGTAGGAGTGCAAATAAACCCTTTCTCTTTATAAGTGGTTTTTAAATGGGACTTGATCAGAATCATGATAAAAATAACCAGAACACTGGTATGGTAGAGAACCTGAGAATAAATCATTGTCTGAGAAGCCCATGATTGGTTGGTTGTATAGTCCATATTAACCAATGGCTGTACCTGGGAAGAAACTGTGTCATCCCTAATGGACAGGCAACCAAATAATAAAGTAACAGCAACAATAAATATTCTGAAATACAAATTGATCTATGGGGTCAGCAATCAGCGAAGTGAGAATCTCTGGTTAAATATCAACACTGAAAGTGCTCTTCACACTCTTCTCCCATTGAAAAAGAGTGCGAGTGAACCAGTCTTTCTAACAATTAAAGGATCTGCATAGAGAAGGAAGGTGTGGAGAAAAGAAGGGATGCTGAAGCTATATCATGCTCAAAAATATTTTTACCTGGAGGTGATAAACAGCTCAGATGAAACAGTTCCAGAAGAAGGGGTCCTGATCTAATGTTATTAACAGTGCTATGGCTGACATTGCAATCCACATAAAATCTGTACACAGCTTGCCTAGGGATCTCTTATCATGTGAATCATCCCTGTAGGAAACATCTGCATGGTTTCTGCACATGGGATTTTCCACAGAGGAATGCTCTATGGGGACCAATTTGCCCAATAAACAGGCCCACGTTATTCTCACTGAAGAGAGAAAACTTAGCTCAAGAAACCCCATTTTATATTTTAGTAGCTATTATAAAATAAAGTTTAGTTTTGCATTCATGACAGGGAGCCTACCCAGTTCTTGGAGAAGAATAGACATGACTGACCAGTCCTAGGTAAAGAATGTGTCTTATGCCTGACCAGTTCTTAAAAAAGAATAGACCTAGCAGGGGCCTGCTCAGTTCTGGGAGAAGAATAAGCCAAGCATTAGCCAAAAACATATTTTATAGCCAAACCACAATATGTTCCAACCTAAAGATAACTAATCAAAAAACAGCCATACCAGGTGGGATGCAAGAGTATCCTAGTGGGGAATGTCCCTGAGCATGAGCCAATCAGTAGTACAACAGCACCCTGTCCCCATACAACCAACTATGTTGTAGCTTTTACCTATAAAACCTTGTTGTTACCAATGAAAGGCAGCTCCTCCTTGCTTGATCTTGGATTGAGCTCCCCGCCTAGCTTGTATTGTGCTGCCAATAAACCCTGCTGTTGAATTCTGGATATTCCTGTCTCCAGTGGTCTCTCTGGGTTTGTGCTTTGGATATAACACACACAACCTTTAGATGCAGGTTCTTGGGCCCAAGAAACAGATGAGGATGCTGATTTTCCAGGAAGCAGATGAGAAGGCTGATTTTCCATATACTTAGAGCACTGTGTTGCTTATCCCTGCCCTCTTCATTGTGAGACTTGGATCTTTGTGTAAGCTACCAAGGAAAGAAATACCAATGAGGGTTATAAGAGTCCCAGTTATTTTGACCAAGATGTTCTTCCCATTGTATTTTGACTGTTATTTTAATAAATACTCTTTGTAACTGACAAATGTATTCTCTCAGAAGTTACTACCTACATATCTCTCACCTACAGTTAACACACGCACACACACACATACATACACACGAATGCTTGAAAACCAGAACTTGCTATCAGAGACTTCTAAGTATACAACCTTAAAGTTTTAGCCTTCCAAACAACTATGGTTCAGGGTCTTCTAAGTACCACGTTCTTTACAAACAAAGCCCTATACAAACATATGTCTATGTGTCAAGTCTTGCTACGTATTCCCTTTCCTACTGCCAAACAACTACCCTCCTCTGCTCTCTCTCTCTCCTCTCTCTCTTTCTCTATCTCTCTTTCCTGCTTTCTCTCCCTTTCACACTTTGCACACACACACACATACACACACACAATGCTAGTTGACAGGACTTGTTAGTCATGCCCTGCCTTACAAAGAGACTGCCATATTTATATTAATTCCCAGCCCTCTGCTGTGTAGCTTTTTTCCTACAGTAAAATCTAGACATATGCATACAAATCTATGCATCAGGTTCTGCTACATAACCCTTTTTCATCAATGTATGGCCTACTTATATATACCCAATTAGTTGTTACAGCTTACTACATTATCCCCTTCCTGACCAATATAGTCCATAGATGCATAAGTCAAGACTCACGTTATACTACATTTCTCCAATTTAGTTCCATATACCCATTCATAGCTAAGTGTCACGTAGTCCCTCTGCAACTTCCAAAGAACTATGATCACATGAGAGAGTAGATTTCAAATGCTATTGTGCATCCTCTCCCCCAACAGCTACAGCCCTCATATACAAATATGTTTCATCTCCTGCTACGTACAAAGTTCTCTATAACAAAAGCAAACATATACAAATGCTAATTAGTACATATGCCATTTTAAGATTCCTATTGCTGTTAGGAAATACCACGACCACTTATGAAGGAAAATGCTTAACTGGGTGCCTTACTGCTTGTAAAACTTATTCCAGGGTCATCAAGCCAAGACATGGTAGCATTCAGACAGACAGGGCGCTAAAGAGATACTTGATTGGAGATAAGGAGCTACATCTTTTAAAAATTTTTATCCTGTTGATCTATGTCTCAGGCATATCGCTAGCTAACTCTTTCATCTTAATTCAACCCATTTCCATTAATCTATCTGGCCTCATGGCCTGGCCCATGGCTCACTTGGGTTTCTTACATAGTTCTTCTTTGGCAGCTGGATCCAGTCTGCCTGACTGTGCCCTCTTCCTACCTGTACCTCAATTTCCCCACCCACTTCTATGGTGCCTAGCATGGCCAAAACAGTTTCTTTATTTAAAGAATGATTTTCACAGCATACAGAAGGACATTCCCACCTCAATTCCTCTTTTCTGTCTAATTAAAAAGGAAGTTTTTAATTTTAATATAGCAAAATTACATATAACAAAACAGCTATCAAGCAAGAATTACAGTTACAATATCTAGTCTATTTTGTATTTAAAAAAATTAAAGAAAATATTCTATCATTTACCTTTTCCTTGTGAATCTAGAATTTTATATGTAATATACTTTTTATTTTTTTTTTATTTTTTTTTTGGTTTTTTAAAGGCAATTTTATTTATCAATAATTTCATCAGTCTGTCATTCATAGAGCAAAAACCTCCCAAACTCCATAAGAAGTAATTTCAGAAGCACTAGTAGGTAGAAAAAAACATAAAAAATTCATACTCATATATAGACCTGTAATCCAGCCTTTGTGAAGTGGAGATCAAGGTCATTTTGCCTGGAGTATAGGCAACATTTCTAGGGTGTTAAAAGAATTGGAAGCCAAACCACCAGCCTAGGAGGCAGAAATCATTGAGATGGGACCCTGTGGGATGTGACCTTGTAGGGTCTATCAGAAGCCCCGGTTAGAGCCTCAGAAACTTTGCTCCACTTGTCATCTGCCATGACATTTCTGTCCAGTGACATCTGAGTTAGCACCCAGGTGTTGAGAGTGTGTGTCCTGATCCTGTTGTGTGTCCCCCCTTCCCCCACAACAGCAACTCTCCAGCATTTTTGTGAGTTCTGTGATGCCAAGGGTCGACAGAGGATTTGGACACATTGGAGTGGCCCTGTGAGACAAGAAAGTCTGGATGACAGAATCAGCAATTGTGCTCACAGATGTTTGAGGACTCTGAGGAATTGATAGGAATGAGCCTGAACCGCCAACTTGGTGGTCGGCAGCAGCGGGCTTGGTGGGAAACAAAGGAAGAAGTGTTATGGTGGGCAGACTGCAGGCAGGCAATGTGAGGGCGCATCTCCTGTTCCAAGGAACGCTGGGTGAACCAAGTCTCAATTTGCTCCTCCTTCAGGTGGAGTCTGGTGGCCAGGACTCTTCGGGCTTCAAGGTCTGGGTATGGCTCCATCTTGAATTGCTTTTCCAGTTCCCATAACTGTTCCCAACTGAACTCCTGGTCAAGGGAGCCTAGGGTGTAGGGGGATAAGGAACACGGAGATTCTTCCATCTTGTCTGTAGCTCACTTCAGGTGTCCTGAGAACCGAGTTTAATTTCCACCTCTATCCTGGGCCAGGGAAACAGCTCCCTAGACCCCACAAGGCTGGACCTCAGTCCTTTCAGCCACGTGCAATTTATGTCTCTCCAAACCACTCTAAATAAATCTTTTTTTTTAAAACTTTTTTTATTTATTCATTCATTTATTTATTTGCCTTGGTGTTTTGCCTGGAACTGGAACTACAGACAGTTGTTAGCTGCCATGTGGGTGCTGGGAATCGAACCGGGATCCTCTGGAAGAGCAGACAGTGCTCTTAACCGCTAAGCCATCTCTCCAGCCCGTAATATACTTTTTAAAAATACTAAGAAAAACTATACCTATAGCCTATAGTTCTCAAATCTTCAACTACATCAAAGGCCACAGAAGGATATAATACTACCCAAATAAATAGGAAGGGCAAGCAACTTCTAAAATCTAGAAATGACAGAGATGACACCTATCTGCCTGGACAGTCACCCAAAGTTCCTTTGTAATATTGGAGCATCCATCTTCAGCCTACAGACCCAGAGTCTCTAGTATACATTTCAGTGTTGCAGAAAATCTGGCATAGTTCATCAGATGCTTCTCCTTGTGTCCTGAAGGATGCCTGGCAGTTTTCTCTGCAAAGCAGGAACCTGAAGGATCATTTCTGCTTCTTCTGCCAAAGTTCACAGGTCACTTTCCTATGGAACCTGCATGTCCAGTTTATATAGCATACTGTCAAGCAGTCAATACAAGAAGAGTTTCTTGTCCATTGGCTAACTGTTGCCACAAACAAAGTAAATTCCACATGAAGTTTTGTTAATTCCCATCATTCTCTTGAAGTACATTGGTTTTGCCCAGAGCAGAACTGTCTCACTGTCCAGAAATGTCTAAGTTCTTAAAATATTTTAATTTCCATATTCTGTAGGTGTTTGAAGACTATCTGTCAAAGTAAATTATATCTTAGTATACCTACAAAAAACCTAACTAACATGACTGTAAGTTTGGTTATCATAGATGACTATAAATCTGCATTTCTTAATTTTTTAACATTCTTGGTTTTGTTTGTTTTTATTTTCTTTATAGAATACAGTCTTTTTATCCATGTATCTCCTTGTTCCAACTCTCTTTCCCCTCCTGACCCCTCCCAGTCAGCCTTCATCCCCCTTCCTCCCCATCTGCTATCCCCTTCCCAGAAATGGCAAGAGGTCCCAAGGTTGATTTAGCTCAGCATCCACTCCAGACAAGTCCAATTTCCTCATTCTAATATCAATACTGCATTAGGTGTTCCTCTGGAGGGAATGGGCTCCAAGGTGTCAGTTCATGACAGAAATGGTCTGAAACCTTCCCTTGAGATTCCACATATTGCCCATGTCAGTGGACAGTTGCCTATCCATGGAGGTCCTAGTTCCTTGTCCTGATGGTTCACAGGTGGTTCCTAATTTAGTGAGCTCCCCAGAGGTCCAGCCAGTCATCACTGTGAGAATTTTCCTCATAGTCCCTATCCCCTTGCTCATATAGAGTCCCCTCTCCTGCAATCAGCTGGACCAGAGACTCAGCTCAGTGCTCAGGCATGTATCCCTGCCTATACCTAGAAAGAGAAACTAGAGAAGATCTCCTTAGCTAATTGGGAGCATAAGGGCTTGCAACCAAAAAGATGTAGGACAAATTGAGAGAGAAGGAGATGACTGAGTGAGAGGAACAACAAGGAGAGAGAGAAAAAAGAGATGGAGATCTTTTATTTTTATTTTTTTTAAATTTTTTTTAAACTTTATTTATTTATTATTTATTTGCCTTGGTGTTTGCCTGGAACTGGAACTACAGACAGTTGCTAGCTGCCATGTGGGTGCTGGGAATCGAACCGGGGTCCTCTGGAAGAGCAGCCGGTGCTCTTAACCGCTGAGCCATCTCTCCAGCCCCGAGATGGAGATCTTAATGGAAGAAGCCAATGTGAGGAAAAAGACCGGGTGTTAGGGAAACCTCCAAGAACTCACAGACTGTCCCTGGCTGACTCCAACCAATAGAGAAGGTGTTGCCTAAACAGGACTTTCCCTATAATCAAATGAATAACCACCCTAAGTACAATCACAGAACTTACATCCAACAAGGAACAACATCTTACTCTTGCAGACACTTGGATGTAGTCTGAAACACTGGCATTGCTTGAGCAATATAACCTCAAAGCCCCTCTCCATAGTAACATACTTGCTTTAACAAAGCCACAACCCCTAATAATGCCATTCCCTAGGAACTTATGGGAATCATTTACAATCAGACTACTACATGCCCCTCTCTGAAACCCATAACCTATAACAATATCATAATACTGCAAGGTGCATTTAGTTCAACTTCAAAAGTCCCCATAGTCTATAACAGTCTCAAAAATGTTTTAAAGTCTAAAGTTCAAAGTCTCTTCTGTGGTTTATGCAATATCTTAGTTGTAATTTCCTATAAAATAAAAAAAAACAGACCATATATTTCCAACATATAATGATTAAGAATGTATATTACTGTCCAAAACATAGGGGAGGGGACACTTAGTGTGAAAATACTGGACCAAAGCAAGACTGAAAAACAACTGGGCAAACTCCAAACCCTGCATCTCCATGTCTGATGTCAAATGTTCTTAAATATACAACTCTTTTCAGCTTTATAGACTGTAACTTACTTCTTTTTCTTGGCATCAATCTCCTGATAAGATGTCCTTGGCAAGTATGGCCAATATCTTAGTAAATGTAAGCAATCCAGGCTTTACATTCATAGATTTATGCAATGGCGTTGGTTGGCCTCCATTTAGGGATGCTCCTGACACATGTCTGGCCCCAATGCTTTTCCTTAGCAGGGGTCAGATATTCTATAATGCTTTTTCTCTACTCTTGACTATGAAGCTACAAGCATGTAGCCAAAGCTGCCAAGTTCAGTTGCTTGCTTGGAATGAAAATAGAAAACTTTTTTCCATTACCTATTAATCAGCTTTCTGTTTTCCATGATTTCCTTCATTGGCTAAACTTGGAGGTTCTGAAATTTTCTCTGTAGAGAAGGCTGGCCTGAATCTCAGAGATCCCCTAACCTTTGACCTACTGGAATTGAAAATAAAGGTATAGACCACTACACCTGGCTAAGTTTTTTGTAATTTGATTTCACAAGGAAACTTAATAGTGTGGAATCCTGCCCTGAGTTCACCACTCCCTTTATTCAGTTTCTTAATCTGTGTATCTCCATAAACACAGGATTTAACTCCATTTCACTTACCAGTGCTTCTTTTCTACTCAATTTGTTCTATATCCTGTATTTTTCATATTCAGCCTACTGCTTTCTGTAAATCCTCATTAAAAATTACCACTAATAACCATAGGACACAGTCCATACTAGGCTGTGTTGAAAGTTTTTGTTTTAAATAGATTAATCCAAAACCTCCCTCTATAGCTTCAGGTAGACTCTTCAGACAATGGCACATTCTTTCCCAAAGGAGCCACAATGTTCACCAAAACATCACAAAACAGTATCTGTTCTACATATTAATATTCGTATTCTCTGAAATGTCTTGAGTCAGTTCAAATCACCCTTAGCACCACTGTCTTTCATTATTCCACTAGTATGACCCATTAAGCAGCACTTAAAGCTTTCAACTGCTTTTTAATGTATAGTCCCAAAGTCCATATTTTTTTCAAACAAGAACATGGTCTGGCTTATCATTTTAACACCCCAGCTCTGGTACCAATTCATGTTAGTTAGTGTGATTACTTATTTTGATCAAATAAACATAGCCTAAAAATCAGAGAAAAGAGGTAGTTATATAGTTCAGGCAGTGGTGGCACATGTCTTTAATCTTGGGATTTAGGAGGCAGAGGCAGTGACCCATTTGGATCTCTGTGAGTTCAAAGCCAACCTGGACTAAATTAGATTAATTCAGTCAAAATGAGAAACAGAGCCAGACACTGGTGGCAATCACCTTTAATCCCAGCACTAGGAAGGTTGAAACAGGAAGGGATTTGTTAGAGCAGAGAAAGAAATATAAGGAGGGGGTAATAGAATTCTGGCCCTTCCATTTTTCCTTGTGCTTCCCTTCACTAACCCGATTCAGTGTGTGGATTCATGGAGACAGGCTCTTCCCCTTTCAACTGAGAATTTAAGAGCAGTGAGCTTGAAGGCATAGATTTAATCATTGCTGATCTTTGTTCCAGAGAAGGACTGTTTAGTGCCTGAAGGCAAGGCCCAAGTTTGACAAGAGTCTAGCAAAGGTCTCAGGCAATGCCTGACAGCCAATAGATTTAAAACTTGGTTTCACAACTGCAAGTTTAGTCAGTAGATTCAAAGCTTGGGTTTGTACTGAAAATTTAGCCTATATTACTGTACTCGATAACCCTTTACCCAATTCTAAAATGCCATGATGTGTAACACCCTGCTTACATTTGCTTTTCTTTAAAAACCCTTTCACCTCTGAACTTGGGGCATAATTCTTTTCCTACACCAAAGCAGATGGTTTTGGCTGGGTTCATTTGAACCTGTCCAAGAGAATTAACTGATCCTCATATGTTTGCATCAAATCCAGCTTTCTGGTGGTCTTTGGAAGCCCCTCAACATGGGTACAACAGTGAGAACTGGCTGTGAGTAAATGGGTAATCTCCAATAGCAAAGTTTTAATAACTGCTTGTATATCCTTGGGAGATTTAGTTCTATTTAAGATGTGTATCCAGTGTTGACTTAATTTTGTTAAGTGGTACCTATCCAGATAATATGTCTATTTATTTTAGATTTTTTAATTTTTGGGCGTACAGATTTTTGAAGTATGAGCTTATGATACTCTGGATTTCTTTGGTGTCTGTTGTTATGGCCCCTTTTCATTTATGATTTTGTTAATTTGAATATCCTTCTCTCTGCTTTTTGATTAGTTTAGACAAAGATTTGTCTGTCTTATTGATTTTCTCAAAGAACCAACTCTATATTATATTGATTCTTTATAAATAGTTTCAAGTTTATTTATTTTAGCCCTGTGTTGATTATTTCTTGCCCTCTACTCCTTCTAGGTAATTTTTTTCCCTTTTTTTCTAGAGTTTTTAGGTGTGAAGTTAAGTCACTTCTGTGAGATTTCCCCAAATTATTTATGTAGAAACTTAGCACTCTGAACTTCGCTCTGAGTACTGCTTTTATTTTGTTCCATAAATTTAGCTATGTTGTGGATAAGTTTTTATTGGATTCTAGGAACTGTTTAATATCTTTTTTATTTATTCCTTGACACAGATGTGATTCAGTTGAGCATTATGTAATTTCCATAATTTTTCAGTCTTTCCGTAGTTTTTGTTGTTCATGACAGGCTGTGTGGTCAGATAGGGTAAAAGGGGTTATTCCTTTCTTGGTAGGTACTCACATTTGATTTATGACTGAGTATGTGGTCAATGTTTGAGGAGGTTCCATGGAGTGCTGAGGAGAAGGTATATTCTTTTGTAACGTTCTTTTGAGTCATAACATGTTAGGTCCCTTATTTCTCCATTAAGTTTTGCCTGGTAGAATTCTCCATTGTTGAGAGTGGGGTGTTGAGGTCCTGCAATATTAGTACATGAGGTTTGTTGTGTGGTTTAGGCTTAATGTTTTTATTACATATCTGAGTGCCCTTATATTTGGGGCACAAAGTTTCAGGACTGAGATTTTATCTTGATAAATTTTTCCTGAGGTGAATATATGTTCTTCCATATCTCTTTGATTAATTTTAGTTTTAAGTATATCTTGTTAGATATTAGAATAACTACACCAGATTGCTTCTTAAGTAGATTTGATTGAAAAGTCCCTTCCCAATGCTTTACTCTGAGGTAGTATTTGTCTTTGAAGATAAGATGTATTCCATGTATACAATAGGAAGATGGATCCTGTCCTAGTATTCATCTTGTTAGCCTGTGAATTTTTTATGAAAAACATGAGTCCATTGATATTAAGGGATATTAATGACCAGTGATTGTTAATTCCTCTTAATTTTTTGTGGTGTGTGTGTGTTTGTGTGTGTGTGTGTGCTTGTATGTGTGTGTGTGCTTGTATGTGTTTCTTTTATTGGGGATTTTCTGTTGTGGGTTTATTTATTGCTTGTATTTTTATGGGTGCTTCCAGATTCCTTAGGTTGAAGTTTTCTTTTTAATTCTTTCTGGAGGACTGGTTTTATGGCTAGGTATCTGTCTAGATCCCCTTTTGTCATGGGATAGCTTGTTTACACCTTATAAAGTGATTGAGAGTTTTGTTGACTATAGTAGCCCATGATGGCATCCATGGTTTCTTAGTGTTTCCATAACTACTGTCAATTCACAGTCTCCATTAATAAGCCTGGCATTTTTTACATAGGAGTGTATGTATAAGCTAAATATGACATGTATTCACATATAAGTAGGTATTAGTTATAAAGGCTAACCATGCTAAAATCCATAGAACCAGATAAGCTAATTAACAAGGAGAACTCAAGTGGAGAATGCATAAATCTCATATAAAGGCAAGGGAGAATAGATATCACAGGTGAATGGGGAAGATGTTTGGATGGAAGATAGGGATGAGAAGGGGTCAAATGGGGTAGGATAGAGGATTATAGTACTAAGAAAGGTAACTGGAATCTGGGGCATCTCTAGAAAAAATTACAAATCTAGAGCAATGAAAGCTCCCAGAAAATTATGATGATGACTCTAGCTAAGATACCAAAGAATGGGAGATACAGAGCCTAAATTGGTCATCTCCTGTAACCAGGCTATATTTCTAATGAGGAATTGGGGACTCAAAACAGCCACAAATTCTTTAACATACAATTTGTCCTGCCTACAGGATGGGCCGGGGAAAACTTCACACAGATTAGACAACACAGCCCTGTGGGATAGGGGAGGTATGCCTTAGCTGATACAACCTTGGAAACAAGACATAGAACATGAAAAGCCAACCCTCTAACCTTGGTATTACAAAATCCACACCTGCAGTCCAGGCACAAGCCAGATGACCAATCAAAAGAGTCCAGATTGACTAACTGGTCTGATTGATTGAGTTCTTTCCATTTGAGCTATCAGATCACAGCTGAGGACTCAGGGTGAGTCTCTAAGACATTTGGTGTCCATCTTTGTATGCTAAAGGCAGAGATTTTACTTCAAGGATATCAATGGCAGAGGCAGAGTATGAAGCCACTAATTCTACATAGGAGCTTCCAGTTCTATTTACTCAAGACATAGATTCAGTCTAGTTGGCTGCTGGTTTCCATGGTTAGCCTTGCTTATGCTTTCCCCAGTGCATTCTTTACTTGTCCAAACCATTTTGTGTTGGATTTTAGGCCACTGAATCATGCTTATACTTGCTGGCTAATAAGAAGCCTAGGGATGCAGAATTCTGGATTCTAAACCAATGAGAACTCTGTGCAGCACACTCTGAACTATCTGTGAAGATAGAGGGGATCATTCTCCTTTCAAGAACATTACAAGCCATCTCAGAATGACCACTGTTCTTTTTCATACCCTTAATATTCTGTCATTCATATTCTG
>PVIH01011600.1:0-24470 GCA_004025045.1 Sigmodon hispidus
AACAAGGACACACCTCCTCCAACATGGACACACCTTCTCCAACAGGGATATACCTCCTAATCCTTCCCTGACAGCTCATCAACTGGGGACTAAACACACAAATATATGAGCCTATGGGACCAATCTCATTCAAACCACCACAAGCTCATAACAAAGGCAATGAAGTGTCTCCATCTACTCAGTAGGTTTTGTTTGTTTTTGCTGTTTAACATTACTATATAAAAGAATAAGTTTCATCACCACATTCATATATACATAGATTCATGCTTAAAAACAATGTACTTTGCTCACATTCACCCTCCTGTGACCCTCCCTCCTCTCTTCATGTCGGATATATAAATCTGAATTCCATAAATAAGAAGAATTGTTATAAAGCATGTGATACCAAGCCCAGCTTGACCAGCAGCCAGTTGTGGCTGTCAGTCACACAGAGCCCGGCCCCTTCTAAGAACTGTGCCATTCTTCCTTGGAGTGTTTTCACCATGATACTCCTAGTTCAGGGCTGTGTCACAGTTTGGCTTTCCCCAGAAGGAGACCATGGAACAAAACTTTGAAGAAAAGTAGTGCATTATGGAGGTGATCTCAGACAATGTACTTGGAATCTTAACTGTTCTTCAAAGGTCTGTGTGTTACAGGCTTGGTCAGCAACCAGTGGCAACACAGGAAGGTACTGGAGCCTTTAGAAAGAGGAGTCTAATGAACAGAAGTTGGGTTAAAGGAACGTGTCCTTGAAGAAGATATTGAGACTCCATCCTTTGTTATTTCTTTGTCTTTACTTACCCTGACACTGTGAGGCAAACAGCTTCACTCCACCATGTGTCCCATGCCATAATGTACAGCCTCACCACTGCCCACAAACAATAAGGGATGAGACATTGATACAAAATCAAATTACCTCTCAAGCTATGCCAGGTACTTTGGAACAGAGAGTGACGTGGAGGGGAAATGTTTAACAGAGAGTGAATTAGATAGAGGTAATGGAGGTTTGCTCAGGGTAAGTGGGGTTCCCCTCCTCAATCTCTCTCTCTTTATTGATTTATTATGTATACTGTGTTCTGTCTGTGTGTATGCTTGCACACCAGAAGAGGGCACCAGATCTCATTATAGATGGTTGTGAGTAACCATGTGGTTACTGGGAATTGAACTCAGGACCTCTGGAAGAGCAGTCAGTGTTTTTAACGGCTGAGCCATCTCCCCAGCCCCCCAATCCCTTTCTCTTAATTCCCCCTGACTTCAGGAAATGACAGAGCTCCCCGTAAATTTTTTTTTCTCTTTGGTTTAAAGAAAAACAATCCAGACTGGAAAGCCAGACAACCCCACAACTGTAGAATAGCAATGCCAAGGACCAAGAAGACAGCACAGCTAAAGTGCTCACAAGGCAAGTGTGAGAGTCTGAGTTCGACCCTAGTACCCACTTAAAAATGCCAGCATGCTGGTTCACATTTGCAGTCCCAGTGCTGGGGTAGAGAAGTTGCCCCGGCCAGCAGGGTCTTCAACGTGGATCTGAAACTGGGGGTGAGACAAATGGGAGGCAGGAACACGAAAGAACAGAAGGTCTATAATGAGATCTGGTGTAAGAAATATATCTTTCTCTCTCTCTTTTCCAAGAGAAAATAGTCTGGACTTTTTTGAGAACAAAGCTATTTTTCCTGTGATAGTCAAACTCCAGTGTGCATATTTTGTAATGAGTTTGGGCATGCATGTTGGGGTTTATTTTGGTTTTTAAGATATTTGCTTTTACTGAAAATTGAAAAACAAAGTGAGTGATGAGAATAATTAACAGTAGTCAAAAACTTGAGTTGGAAGATATGTGATTCCACTGTGTAAATATATGTCACTGTGGGGGCTGGAGAGATGGCTCAAAGATTAAGAGCACTAACTGTTCTTCTGGAGGTCCTGAGTTCAATTCCTGGCAACCACATGGTGGCTCATAATCATCTATGATGGCATCTGGTACCCTCTTCTGTATACTGAATACATAATAAATAAATCTTAAAAAAGAAAAGGAAAGAAAAGAAATACTTAGATGCAGAACCCAGGCCCTGAGATGGCCACTCGGCTTCAGTGCAAAGCACAGCCCACCCAGAACATGGCTGGCATAATAGCAGCAGGGAAGCAGAGGAGCCCCTAGAAGCACAGCTGAGAGGTCAGAGGTCAGACGGTGACTCCACCACCTGAACTCAGGCACTGAGTCAGCCACTCTGCTTCAGCATGGAGCACAGTCTGCCCAGAACAAGGCTGTCTTAATAGTAGTGAGGGGGGGGCTGGAGAGATGGCTCAGCGGGTAAGAGCACCGTCTGCTCTTCCAGAGGACCCGGGTTCGATTCCCAGCGCCCACATGGCAGCTAACAACTGTCTGTAGTTCCAGTTCCAGGCAAACACCAAGGCAAATAAATAAATAAATAAAGTTTTAAAAAAAAAAAAAAAATAGTAGTGAGGGAACAGCAAGAAGGTCGTGATCAGGCATTATACAGACACTAAAAGTGCATGAATGCCAACCTAGACTACTGTACCCAGCAAAACTGTCAATCAACATAGATGTAATAAACAAGATTATTTCACAACATAACCAGATTTAAATAATACCTAACCACAAACCCCGCCCTGCAAAAGGCCCTAGAGGGAAAACTGCAACCTCAGGAAACCAGAAGCACCCATGTAACCACAGGCAACTGATAAAAAGAAGTCAAACTATCTCTATTTGCAGATGACATGACTGTATACATTGGTGACCCACAAAATCGTACTAGGGAACTTCTACAGCTGATAAACACCTTCAGCAATATAGCAGGATACAAGATTAACTCAAAGAAATCAGTAGCCCTCCTATACACTAAAGATAAAAGGACCGAAAAAGAAATAAGGGAAACATTACCTTTTATAATAGATGCAAATAGCATTAATACCTTGGTATAACTATAATCAAAGAAGTATCAGATCTGTTGAACAAAAAATTTAAATCTCTGAAGAAAGAAATTGAAGAGGATATAAGAAAATGGAAAGATCTCCCATGTTCCTGGACAGGTAGGATCAACATAGTGAAAATGGCAATCTTACCAAAAACAATCTACAGATTCAATGCAATTCCCATCAAAATCCCAACACAATTTTTTACAGACCTTGAAAGAACAATACTCAATTTCATTTGGAATAACAGGAAAGCCAGGATTGCCAAAACAATTTTGCTCAACAAAAGAACCTCAGGAGGCATCACCATCCCTGACTTCAATTTATTCTATAGAGCTACAGTAATAAAAACAGCTTGATACTGGCATAAAAACAGACTTGTGGATCAATGGAATCAAATTGAAGACATCTTTAGTCATCAGAGAAATTCAAATCAAAACAACTTACACATGTCAGAATGACTAAGATTAAAAACACAGATGACAGCCTATGCTGGAGAGGATGTGGAGCAAGGGGAACACTCCTCTATTTTTGGTGGGAGTGTAAACTTGTTCAGCCACTCTGGAATGCAGTATGGAGGTTTCTCAGAAAACTAGGAATCAATCTCCCCAGCGATCCAGCAATACCACTTTTAGGCATATACCCTAAAGATGCACATTTGCACCCGAAAGCATTAGCTCAACTATGTTCATAGCTGCATTATTCAAAATAGCAAGAACCTGGAAACATCCTAGATGCCCCTCAACTGAGGAATGGATTATTAATAAGCTGTGGTACATCTACACAATGGAGTACTACTCAGCAGTAAGAAAAAATGATATTCTAAAATTTGCAAGCAAATGGATAGATATGGAGAATATCCTCCTGAGTGAGGTATTACAATCCCAGAAAGATAAGCAAAGGATCTACTCACTCATTAGAGGACTTTAAAAAAAAAATTTTTTTTTTAAACAGAGAGATGTCATTGTACACAAGAACTCAAGGCTAGAACATAGCTAAATAACAAAATACCTCATTTCATTTTTTTTTTACATTTATTACATTATACAGAAGAGGACACCAGATGTCATCATAGATGGTTGTGAGCCACCATGTGGTTGCTGGGAATTGAACTCAGGTCCTCTCGAAGAACAACCAGTGTTCTTAACCTCTGAGCCATCTCTCCAGCCCAAAATTTTATGTGAATTGGTGTTTTACCTGCATGTATAACTGTGTAAAGGTGTCAGATCTTGGAATTACAGACAGTTGTTAGCTGCCATGTGGATGCTGGGAATCGAACTCAGGTCCTCCGGAAGAACAGTCAGTGCTCTTAACCGCTGAGCCATCTCTCGAGTCCACCTCACTTCATTGATGGCCTCTGACAGGAGTGGGTGAGGAAAGATTTGTTTTCTTTAAGGGTCTGGCTACAGGGAGTTTAATTATGCTCCAGTAAGTAAATGAGCAGCATGAATGGACATTTTTGTAAATGGGGAGATCATAAGAGTGGGCATGAATCTGAGAGGTCTAATAACTGAGTTTGATGGGGTACATGATGTAAAATCATCAAATAATAAATAAATAAATAAATAAATAAATAAATAAATAAATAAATAAATAAATAAAAGATACTGAATTAGTGAAAGAAGACCACTACACAGTTACAAAAAGATACAAAATATGTTATGAAACCACAGTTTAAATATTTTAAAAATATTCTTTAAATATTTTGCTATTGTTTCTTTTTTCTAAACTTCATTATAGATTTTGACATTTTGAAATTTAGCATAAGCAATCTATTTGTTTACTATGTTGGTCTCTTGTTATTATTAAATCCTTTACTTACACTTCAGAAAAACCATTCACTTATCCATCTGAACCAATATTAGCCTGCTGGATTCCTTAACAATTTATTCATACATATATTAAATATATTAATATATTTATACAGATTGCAAAATACGTTTTGGTGTTATTTCTCTGCTTTATTATTGTAAGGATTCCTGGCACTCCATGTGGCTGAGCCACGTACAGAGGTACGCCCCTGGGCGTGGCTGCGTAAACCACACAGCACTGCTGTACAAAAGCACCTCCCTGGACGCATAACCATACAGAGGCACGCCCTAAACGTGACTAGGTAAATTCGTACACACCCCTTCTCTTAAAAGAGATGCACTTGTTTTGGTCTCTCTCTTCTTATCTCCTTCTGTCCTGCTTTGTTTCTGTACCCGCCTGGGAATTCTCTTAAATAAACCCTTGTGTGGCTTTGATAGTGTGTATCTCTTCTCACTCTCGAAACCAACATTTCATTAAAAACATTTTTATGTGAATGTGTCTTTACTTGTGTAAGTTTATGTGCACCATGGGACTGCATGAGCACACAGAGGCCAGAAGAGGGTGCTGCACAGGATGTTAAATGTGCAGTACTAGAACTAGTGATGTTTGTAAACTTACATCTGGGTTCATTGAACTGACCCCAGTCGTCTGCAAGAACAATCAGTGTTTCAACCATGTGTCTTGTTTCAATAAAGCTATTTTCTTTGTCCAAAACAAAAAACAAAAACAAAGAAACACTTAGATGCTTTGAAGATAACGTCCCGGGCTGGAGAGATGGCTCAGTGGTTAAGAGCACCGTCTGCTCTTCCAAAGGACCCGGGTTCGATTCCCAGCACCCACATGGCAGCTAACAACTGTCTGTAGTTCCAGTTCCAGGCAAACACCAAGGCAAATAAATAAATAAAGTTTAAAAAAAAAAAAAAAAAGAAGATAACGTCCCATATTGAATCAGGTTCTCACCATGGGAAGCAGAAATTGATAAACTCATCTGAGAGACTCCAGTCTATCCCCACACAGAAACACTGTCATGCCAGCCTCTCTGTTCTTGCTCCCAGGCCAGACTCAAACCTGGCCTGTTTATTTTTTGCATTTAGTCAGAAAAATGTATTACCCTATGATAACAATATTGCTTTTAGAAAATGTGGATCTTTTGTGTCATGTTTTAAAGGGATTTTTGACGTCAAATTAAGGGGGGGAAATCCCAGAATTAGACTATTTAATATAATTATACTGTGTTTACTGGTTAAGTCAAGAGAAATAGGGTGTAACTCAATGATGGAGCATGTGTTTGGTGTGTGCTTGGCATGTACAAGGCCCAGGGCTCTATCCGGGCACTTTTCCCACCATCCCCCCAAAATTAAGTCAATTGAATCTGATATAAAATGATAATTAAGAAGACTTTACTTCATTTTTCTTCTATAGTTAAGACTCTAATAGCTCATTATCTCATGCATCCGGAGACTATCGGGTAAGTTCAGGCCAGCCTCTGACTTGGCTATGCAAAACACTTAATGGCTTCATGAGTCAACTCTTGCAGCTAAATACTGCCCAATTGCTCTTACGTAGCACCATCTAGAGGTAAGAAAAATAATTGCCTGTGTATGGAGGGCGTAGGAATTAGATCCCTCACGGGCAAACAGGGAAAGGGGCCACAGACAGATAAAGACAGTAAACCTGGCCTCTTCTTCATCACCCTTCTGATCAAGCATTGGTCTGGTAGCTCTCATGAGATAAACATCTCACTGGCTTTTTCTCTCACCAGTAGGGTTAGACCCTACACTACCCGGGACAAATTCACACTAGTCAGATAAGCTGAAAGCCAGACCTGAGTATGCTACCTAACTGTGGAACTTTGTCTAAACAGATAAATTCTTTTTTAAGATTTATTTATTTATTACGTATACAGCGTACAGAAGAGGGTACCAGATGTCATGATAGATGGTTGTGAGCCACCATGTGGTTGCTGGGAATTGAACTCAGGACCTCTGGAAGAACAGTCAGTGCTCTTAACCTCTGAGCCATCTCTTCAGCTCCCTAAACAGATAAATTCTTAATCAGGAGCAAATTCACTTAAACCCAGAGTGCTCCAGGGGAAAAGGGACTTGTCCCCTTTCCGCACTGCAGGGAATCCTTCTTCTTTCTGCTCTGTGTCTATGCTTCTTGACTTTCAATGAGATTTGACGCTGTTGGGTCTCAAGCACTTCCGGAACACTGCGAACTGAGGTGCTTATTTAATACACCAAAGCAGACCTGACCACCAGATTCCCCCAGCATCCCTCAGTCCCTGCCTGCTACAGAGTGTGTTGGGCACACTGCACCCCTACCCTGCCTGACTGTCTCCAGCCCAGAGGCTAGTTGCCCTTTCCTATATAACCCAACCATTTTGATTACCTGTCATCCTTCTATCCTGTGCTCTCCTTACATGGCTCACCTCAGGGTCATGCTCACTCTGGAGTCTTCCAGATGCCCCTGTCTCTGCTTATGCTTAAAAAAAATCTACAATTAACGTCTTCCTCCACCATAACTAGGAGCAGCCACCTCCCTCTTTTTTGTTTTCCTTTCATTCAGATGCCTGTTCCTGCTGCACCTGTCCCTTCTGCTACGGACTGTACTTGGGTTTTCCCTGCCTCCTAATCCTTTCATTACCCAGACCCTTAGGAGGTAACATACTCCACAAATCTCTCAGAGCCCTCTCTTTTCAGGGCTTGTGTATTCTTCTCAGGCTGTTGGACTAGTGGACCGTCATTACTTTGCTCAGGGTGGCAGGCCAGTGCTCAGTGGCAACAAGAGTACAATCAAAATGAATTTCAGTACCTACAAATGAATTTCTTAATGTTGTGGTCTACTCTAATCCTCAGAAGATACATTCCAAGATGCCAGGGGACACAGGTCCAGCCAATGACTACCACCACACACACACACACACACACACACACACACACACACACACACACACTAATTCTTTGGTAAAGTGGACACACACTTTGTGGCTTCTCTCTGGCCTATCTGAATTGTCAGATTAAGACAAACAAGGGCTACTTGAGTTTAGGAACTGTGATCCCACCCCAGCTATTCTGAGCACCAAGATGGCTATTTGTGATTAATGAGAGGGTAGTGTAGACAATGCAGACAGTGGACAGAAAGATGACTTTTGCCTGGGTAAGCTGGAGTGGAATCACATCAAGTCTCTTCACCTCCTCAGATGGTCTTCAACTTAAAACTTAAGACTGGTTTCTTTCTGGCATTCTTTCATTTAATTTCTGCAGGTTCTGCCCTTCTCTAGAGTGATGGAATCCTTAGGAAATAAAACCAAAAGTAAGAGGAGAAAGTAACACAGATTTCTCCAAACATGATCCTGATGATAACTTAGATTTTAACTCTTCTGTTTTTAGTTCTGTTCAAATCATTGTTATGTTACTGTACAAGGTTTTTTCTCTTGAACCACCAATCAGTTCCCAAATCATGCCATGAAGACTTATTAATTTTGAATGCTTGACTTAACTTAGGTTCATTTCTGTCTAGCTCTTTTAACTTAACCTGTTTCTTTTCATCCGTGTTTTGCCTCAGGTCTTTTTATCTCCCCTCCTTCTGTATATCCATCCTACCTTCCCTGTTCCTCTGACTGGCTGGCAGCTGCCTGGCTTCCAGCCCTGGCCATGTCTCTCTCTTTCTCCCTGGCTCCCTCCCTCCTTCTTCCTCTCTTCCTCTCTCTAGTCCTTTAGGTCATTTCTACTATTTATTCTCTCTGCCCGCCAACCCCACCCATCCTTTCTATGCCTAGCTATTGGCCTTTCAGCTTTTTATTAAGCCAATCAGGTACCTTAGGAAGGCAAGGTGAAACAAATACAACACATCTTTACATATTAAATACACACCCTTACACTGTTAAACAAATGCAGCAAAAGAAATGTAACATAGCTTTACTCAGTTAAAGTAATATTTCACAGCATAAACAAATGTAAGACATCTTTACATAGTTAAATATTCCATAACATGCTACTCTTTTATCTTAAAGTCTATTTTATCTGATAGAAATATGGTATCCTGCTCTTTTGCTATTTATTTTATATGTGTGTACATGCATATGTACATACTCCTGTGTACCTTCCATCTTATTTTTTGAGACAGACTAGACTACTGGCTGGTTGCCTGCTTGCCTAGCATTGGAATCTCTGGTGTGTCCACCATCACATCTGAATTTTTACATAGCACTGGGGATTGGAACAAAGGTCCTCACATTGGAGCAGAGAACATATGAGCAACTGAGTCACCCATGCTCATCCTACTTTCTGCAGCTTCCTGTTGTTACAGAATAGCCTCGTCCCTTTCTGCTCTCCACTCTGGGTCTGAAAATGTCCCCCATAGACAGAATACAGATGATCTTTCTAAAGTACTCGGCTAATGTGTGTTCCTGGGCTGTTTAGTCAGATTAGTCAGCAATGACTGACTGAAGTATATGCCAGCAGATGAACCACAGCTGGTGTGTACATACAATGGATTATTATTTAGTCACAGCAAGATCTCAATTCTGACATGTTATACCTTGGATGAATATTGAGAACAATATGCTGAATAAGGTGAGTCAGGAAGAAAAGAGGAAGCATTTGACTTTATGAAGCATTTTGAACAGTAAGATTTATCAAGAAAGAAAATTGAATAGCAGTTAATAGAGGTGCAATGTGACATGGAGGCTGGCAGGTTGTGGGTTAGTACAGTTTCTGTTTGGGGTTTTAAGTTTCAGAAACGCTAGTGATAGTTATGTAACACCACAGAATTTCACAAGTTGGGAGGGTGGTACACACAGACATACAGACGAGAGAGAGAGAAAGAGAGAAAGAGAGAGAGAGAGAGAGAGAGAGAGAGAGAGAGAGAGAGAGGCAGGCAGATCTCAAGGTCAGCCTAGTCTACAGAGCAAATTCTAGGACAGCCAGGGCTACCCAGAGAAACTCTACCTTGAAAAACCAACAACAAAAAAATCATGAATCATGAAAGAGAATAAAAAGCTAGTTAGGCTTCTAGTTTCAACTTCATCATAGATTTTGTTGTTGCTGTTTGTGATGTATATGTCCATAAAAATGTAATTAATAGGAAAGTATAAAATCCTGAGCAAACTTCCATGCTTTCAAAATGGCCATTCTGACTGAAGTTCACTGAACTTGAGACTGGGAAAGTGTTTGAGTGGCCACCTCAATATACTGTAACATTTTTATTTGTAAGTTCACGACAATAAAGCTATTTTTTAAAAACAAAAATAAAGCAGTGAGGCACAGCACTGAACCTGTGATCTCAGCTTTCGAAGCCAGAGTCAGAAAAATTGCATCAAGTTCAAGGCCAGCTTTGTCTATAATGTGAGTTCCAGGCCAACCAGGAGTACTACCAGCCACACATACCACACACACACACCACACATACTACACACATACTACACACACACACCACACACACATACATACACAAAATACACACACATATACACACACAACACACACAAAATACACACACATACATATACACACACAACACACACACACAACATACATACTACACACACCACACATACTACATACACACACAACACACACATATACACACACAACACACACAAAATACACACACATACATATACACACACAACACACACACACAACATACATACTACACACACCACACATACTACATACACACACACAACACACACATATACATACACACAATACACACACATATACACACACACATATACATACACACAATACACACACATATACATACACACAATAAACACATACATATACATACACAAAATGCACACACATACAGACACACATATACATATACACAACACACATATACATACACAAAATACACACACATACAGACACACATACACATATACAGACACACATACACACACACAACACATACTAAAACAAAGTGGGAGTAGACAGTAGCCCCATTCTCAGCACTCACTCCACAAGTCTCTGAGTTCGAGTCCCTGTGTTATTGCATTTCTTACCTGCTCTTTCATATACTTAAAAAAAGCTTCTTGTATTTAATATTCAAATATTTATCAAAAGTGTGTGTGAAATATATATCCAGTCATCTATTTGCCATATTGGTAAAAATCCACATTTGTTTATTTTTGAGACTGTAATTTAATTATATTTCTCCCTTCTTTCTCATCCAGACCATCCCACATATCCCTCCAGCTCTCCTTCAAACCCATGGCTCCTTTTTTTCATTGTTATTGAATGTACTGAATGCATATACAATTATTTATATATACATATATATTGGAATATAACCTGTTGAGTATATGATGTTATTGCAGGCATGTTTTCAGGGCTTACCATGTGGCACTGGGCACCAATTGGTGTGCTCTTCCCTGGGGAGGGTCACCCCACCCCCAGCTTTCCTCAGTTGCCTGTAGTCGGAGTTTTTTTAAAAATTCAGCTTAAGTCTTCTGATTTGTAAAAGAAACAACAAAAAGCCTACTAGATATACTGTTAAATTTTGTTAGAATCACGGGGTCCTGGGATGCATGAAGGTAATGTATTTTCGCTTGCATATTATAACAGGGAAGATATATTTGAATTCACTGCTTTTACAAGAGAACTCTACCGGAACCCACTGGCAACCACAGCAGTAGGCTGAAGACTGATGTGGGAAGAAGGCAGCTTCACATGAGCATTTTACAACATATGCAGTTTATGACAATTTCATTACATTTTAATTGTTTAAAGCAGCTTCAACTTTGTTTTCTAGTGAAAATGCATTATCACATACCCCCATAAGCTCCAACACCCCTGTAGGTCTATATGGACATCTCTTTTAAAGAACTCCTTTGCCTGCACTCTATTTCCAGTGTCATGAAGGTCAGCCCGAAAACGTGCTTCAGGTCACCAAGGCCATGGGCAGAGGTGGGCACAAGCTTCCTCCAGCCCTCTGGCTGTTTCCCTTCAGTTCTGACTGAGCAGCATAGCTCATTCTAAGATAGGACATCCCTGTGATGGCTAATCTCCATTAACTAGGAGACATACCTCTGTGAGGGCATCTCTAAAGAAGTTTAACGCCGAGTGTGGGTGCCACCATCCCAGGGATGGGTGGATAGATGGAAAAGATGAATTCCAGCCTCTCTCTCTTTCTCTCCCGACTGAAAACACATTATGACCAATCATCACATGTTCTATCCACTGTAGCTTCCAGCTATGATGGAGTATGTTCCTTAAACTGTGACCCAAAACAAGCTCTTCTGTACTTACATTGCTTTTATGTGGTGTATTGTCATAGTGATGAGAAAAGCCACACAATTCTCACTAGAGAAGAAGGCTAACTTCATCGCACTTCTCTTCAGTGGAAACAAATCTTTTCCCTGAAAATGATGCATCTGAATGAACTGATGAACATCAAATATTTGAAATGATAAATGTTTTTCTCTAAATAAAAATTGATATTCATTTAAATGAATTTGAATTATAAACACTGGATAGTCATATCCCCAGATGATCCAACACAAAGAGCTAGCTTTACCTATGTAATACATAGTACAATTCGATTTAAACCCAAACTCATGTTTTAAGTTGGGAATATTTGTGTTTGCTTCATTTTTAATGTAATGTTTACTGAATTAGCTTTGGTAAATACAGAAAAGTTTAAGGAAAGAAATAGAAAATTATCCCTCAGGTTTCCCATAGAAATAATTCCTATTAACATTCTGGTATATTCCTCCCAGCCTGTTCCTCCCTCCCTCTCTCTCTCTCTTCTCTCTTCTCTCTCTCTCTCTCTCTCTCTCTCTCTCTCTCTCTATTTTTCTGTTTTCTGCTTCTGTCCTTTCCCTCTTTCCTTCTAGTCTGTCAAACACACACACACACACACACACACACACCCACTTTAAAATGTCTTCAGTTACTACAGAAACCCATAGATATATTAAAATTACATTGGTTATCTAAATTTATAATATATGTATCTAGGAATTATTTCCCTTGTCTCTCTATTCTATCTCCCTTCTCCCATCCCACTGAAAGAGAAATTTTACAGTGTTACCACCAGAGGTCCCTAGCACACAAATTACAGCCAACTCTTACCCGGCTTTACTGTACTTGAGCAGCTAGCAGCCTGCAGCTCCACGAGTGGACAGATCCATAGTGCTGTTTCAGGAATTTCAAACCCCTGTCCACCCTTGGAAGAATGGGGCATGGCTAATACTCTCCACCTCTCCCCCATCTTCTTCCTCTCCCTTCCAATTTTGAGCTTCCAGGTGTTGCCTGATCATATCAACATGATTTTTTGTTTCTGTCAAAATAAATGAAGTTGGATCTGGAGAGAGTGGCCCAGATTCAATTTCCAGCACCCATATGACAACTCACAACTGTCTGTAACTCCAGTCCCAAGGAACCCAACACACTCACACAGGCATACATGCAGGCAAAACACCAATGTACACAAAACAAAATAAATAGATAAGATTTTTAAAAATAAATATACAAATGAAGTTGATTTAGAATATTTATATATGTTGTATTAATCAGGACAAGGAGTAATTGTCTTCCTGTGTCTGGCTGATGTCACATAACGTGCCACCCTCCTGTCCCATCCATTTATTTACCTGCAAGATGCCTTTATTCTTTACAGCTGAGTGTCACTCAAAGCAGGGCTGTTTACACTAACAGAAATTCCCACAGAAAACTCGGGACAGTCGCTGAGTTTCAGGAAGCATAGCTGTGAATAACCGCCTTTCCTGTGTCCTACCCACCCCACCCCATTCACCTTAAGCTCCGTGACTTGATTTTCCTTCTTGGATGTATTTTCTCTCCATTTTTAAATTTTTTTATTGTTAATTATTTTCAGACCATATATTTTGATCATATTCTCCCCCCAACACTTCTAAATCCTCCCTACCTCCAAACTTCCTGTTCTTTCCCTCTTACTCTGGAGTGCTATTAAAGGTGGCACTCACCTTCAATAGCAGCATTCTGGAGGCAGAGGCAGGCAGATCTCTGTGAGTTGGAGGCCAGCCTCAAATCAAAAAATAAAATAAGAACAGACAAAAAAGAAAAGAAAGAAAACAAAAAGTACACATACACTAAGCAAACAAAAGCCATGGAATTCGTTTTGTGTTGGCACCTTGCTCCTGGCGTTGGAGAATGTGGCTGATGCGCCCAGCGTTTCCCTCAAGCAGCCTCGGTGAAGGGTGGGACTCTGCGTCCACTTCCCCTGCTCAGTGCTGGATCTTTGTCTGGTCGAGCACGTGTAGGCCCTGTCTGTGCTGCCATTGCCTCTACGTGCTCAGGTGTGTAGCCGTCCTGTTGTGCCTGGGAGAAGTTCCCCGGAGCCACCCACCCGACACTCTTCTGCAGATCCCGGAAGCCTGGGGGGTGGGGGGTGGGGGTGATAGAGACTTCCGGTTTAGGGCTGAGCGCTCGGAAAACTCCGCACGTTTTCCAGTTGCAGACATCTTTGTTAGTGCTCTTCTACTGCAGGAAGAAGCTTCTCTGATGAGGTTGAGTGTCGCTCATCTATGGGGATAGTAGTCTGCCCTGAGGGTCATTTGGTTGCTGTGAACCAACAGTTAAGGGTCACCTGCTACCCCTCAGTTCGTCGGATAACCCAGGCTACTTCTCTTTATATTCATTACAGAAAACCGAAATAAAACGACAGCACAAAATCCCTCAAAGTGAAGGGTAGCCAGGACACTTCTGCCCAAAGTGAAAATTTCTAAAACTAATCTGTCTTTTGGATCTAAGCGCATGCTTTCCTCTTAACTCTTCAGCCCTCCTGGGCCTCGAAGTAGCTGCCTGTCAGTCCACTGGATCTTCCTTGAGAGGCTGTCCTGGCTCTGGAGTATGCATTTCTATCATAATTTCCCCTTATCTTTGCTTTCACTTTCTATGGTCATCCAGGATCATAAAACATTAAGAGGAAAATTCCAGAAATAAACTGCATACTGTTGTGTGAGGCAAAACGAAACCCCTCACTGCCTTGATGGTTTCTACTCAAGAAGTGGATCATTCCTTTGTCCAGAATATTAATGTACTGTATGCCACTCACCTGACACCCACCCAATAGTCACTTAAACAGCATTGGATTATTATCAGATCAGCTGTCTTAATGTTGTAATTTCCTGTGGGGACCTGTATTGACTTGTAATATGAACTCAATATGCAAGAATAGACTTGCAGGCAATCTTACTGCAGTGTATTGTTATAATTATTGTATTTCAGTTGATGCTGTTAAATCTAATTTTGTGCCTAACTTATAAATTAAACATCAGAGGTGTGTGTGTGTGGGGTGTAGATACAGACACTTGCTCATACTTGCTACATAGCTGGGCTGGAACTGAATGTGCAGAAGTCCTCCTGTCTCAGGCTCCTGAGTGCTGGGATTGCAGGCATGCTCAGTCCACTAGGAATTTTGTAATATATTCCCCTCTGGGTTTGGGTTTTTGTTACAGGCAGCCAAACATAAACCTAATCTGGCTGTTCTATAGCAATTCAGGTAAAGGAGCAGTGAGGATCCAGTCTTATGCTCTGAACGTAGGCAGGAGAATGAAGCAGGATGAAACAGGATGAGAAACCAGCTCCTAGAGAAACAGAGTAGGTGGGGTTTTAGGTAATTGGATGTGACCCACTGGGAAGGGTCACCAAGACATGGCTTTTCTCTCCCTCTCAGAGCCAAGACCACAACCTGCTACCCTCCCACTTGCTTCTTTTCTATCTAATAATTTTCTCCCAGCATTTCCTCTTCTCCATTTCCAACAGCTAGCCCAGCATGTGAATTCATGGTCAGGAACATTTGTGGAGCTGGATCTAAAGTTGGCTTTTGTTTGGGACTTCATTCATTGTAGAGTTGTGCTGCCCTTTCCCAGGGAAAGGAGACCAGTCATTCATTGCCTTCAAACAAGGAACCAAAAGCAATAAGGGAGCTGATAGAGCTCTTGAGACCAACACAGGGGTGAGGTTGTTCCTTGTGCTCCTCTGCTGTTTCTTACATATTACCTGTAATGCCTGAATCCCAATCACCCAGAGAGACCACCGGAGACAGAGATGTTCGAAATGCAACAGCAAGGTTTATTGTCAGCTCAATACAAGCCTAGGCAGGGAGCTTGTTCTCCACACCACACCCCATGAGTGCAGTGCAGGGAAGAGCCCAGCACCCCAAGTTACACATGCTTTTTACAGGCAAAGACCTCGAGGCAGGGTTACTGGGGGTCAAGGCTGCAGGTGTGCTCTTGGTGAACTCATGCTTAGGGACTTTTTACAGGTTAACATTCCTGGACCCCACCTGGGTGGTATGGCTGGTAGGTTTTACTGCCTTAGGAGTGGGTCATCCAGGTGTAGTTAAATAGGCTTAGCTCATTCTTTCTTGGAACTGGGCAAGCTCCTGCCAGGAATGTGAAACTGAACTCTATTTTATCTCTATGGCTACTAGAATACAAAGTTTACTCTCTTCATTACCCATAGTACTCCATTTCTCCAGTACTATCCTCTCAATTGTAGGTCAAACAAACATGCTGTCAATCCCAGACTGCAGTAAACCCACTGTGGTATCTGACCGTATTCTCTAAATGATATTTTCTAATTTAGAGTATCTCTGAAGGGAAATGGACTCTGCACAGCTTCCTTTTACTATCTGCATATCCTCCAAAGGCTGGCATCTGACTCCATCACAGGAGTCATCAGACTCATTGCAATGACCAGAATGCTCTTTTCTCGAAGGCATTCCCCTAGCTGCCTCTCCCTCGTGGATCAGACTATGGGCCTGCCATGTTACACACACACACACACACACACACACACTGGCTCACTTCTGTCCTCTCAGATTCCTCCTTTGCTCCCCCTTTTCCAAAACTTAATCAGAGCCCTTGATGTTCTTCCTTTTTCTTCCTTTCTTTTTTTAAGTGATAGCTTTACTGAGATATAATTTTTTAACATTTATTTATTATGTATACAGTATACAGAAGAGGGCACCAGATGTCCTCGCAGATGGTTGTAAGCCACCGCGTGGTTGCTGGGAATTGAACTCAGGTCCTCTGGAAAAACAGTCAATGCTCTTAACCTCTGAGCCATCTCTCCAGCCCCTTGAGATAGAATTTACATACAATAAAGTTCACACATTTACTAGCATATAATTCTGTGGCTTCAATATATTTACAAGGCTGTACATCTATCACCACTATCAAATTTCAGAATATTTACTGGAGGCTAAAAATAAACACTCTTGCTCCGGGCAGCCACTTTTCCATCCATTCAATACTCACCCTTCTCTGCCTCCGTGGCCAGGGCCTGGTTCTAAGTCATGTGTTCATTTAGCCCCTCTTCTGTTACATCTTTGTGTGTTTATGTGATCATTGTGTCCCTTACACTCTATCAGTGTTCCACAGAATTAGGGCACACTCATCAGCATCCCTCCAAGGTGGAGTATATCATACTTCTCAGTGTAGACATTTGATTAGTATTTACTTAATATAAAAAGGGAGGGAGGACATGGAATGAAGACAGACTGCAGATACCTAGCCCAAGAAACCAGGTGAATTGTAAAATTCAGGTCTTCTTTGTTCATTCACAAAATAAAACCTAAAGATACAAGCCTACACAAGGGAGAGGTTGAATATGTGGTCCTCCACTGTGGCTATTCACAAGCTCCTCGGAGAATGGACTTTGTCTTCCCATTTTCCTGAGCATGGGACACTTTGGATTCTGGATGTCCTCCAAAGACCCACATTTAATGGATGACAGCTAAGTCTAGTGCTAGTGGAGGGTAATGGGAACCTTTAAGAGGTGGGACTGGGGGAGGTTTTTAGGGAATTGGGGTGTTCTGGTCTTTCTCTCCTCTCTCAGCTTCCTGGCTATGCTATGGGGAGCACAGTCCCCACCACCGGCTGTCGGTCTTACATTTCCTTGCCTCAGGGCACAAACAACCATGGTTGGAGACAAAAAAATCTTTCCTCTTCTAGGTTGCTTTATCTTTGGCATATCTTTCTTACAGTAGCAGAAAGTTAACTAACACAACATAGCCAACCGGAAGGGCAGGCTGAATGTCCACATTTAGGAGTATATCAGTTACCTTTCTATTGCTGTGACAAAATAGGATGAGCAAAAGCTGCTTAGGGAAGAGAGAGGGTACCTGGGCTTACAGTTTCAGAGGGCTGGAGCCATCAGGGCAGGGAAAGCAGCGGGAGTCATCTGCACACAGGAAGAGGAGCGCATGAACAGGCGAAGATGACCTAGACTGCATCTATCCAGGACAGCACCCGGAAGTGACGTCAAAGGCAGCCTGCAGAGTCTAGCAAGACCTGCTCTCAAAGCAAAGAGCAAGAGGTTCCTGCGTAGCACCAGAGTGGAGTGTTTGCCTAGCATGATGCGATTCTGTCTCCAGAGCAGCAATAAAATAAACAGTATAAAGTGTTTTCATTAAAAAATAATAATAATATAAAAAGAAGAAAGAAAAAGAAAACCTCATTTCTTATATTCGGTTGCTTTGCTTAGCCTTAATACAGAGAAGGTGCTCAGTCTTACTGCAACTTGATATGCCATGTTTTGTTGACATCCTTGGAAGGCCTGTCCTTTCCTGAATGGAAAAAGAGGGGGAGTAAATTGGGGGATGGAGTGGGGGGGGTTCCTGGGAGTAGAGGAGGGAGGGGAAACTGGAGTTGGGATGCAAAATAAATAAACAGTAAAAATAAAATCATGGTTCTCATTCAAGAAAAAAAAAATAACATGTTGAATATCTTCTTATGCTTAGGACTGGGATATCAAGGAGGTGTTAAAACTTATTCAAGAGAGAAGCCAATGAAAAACATTTATGTAATAGGAAGATTGCAAAGACTGTACAATGCGGCAAAATGAACTCCGTCTACAGTGTCTGTGGGGAGTATTGTTGGGGGGGTCCTGTTGAACCTCTGATGGCTAGGACATTCTTTCTCTTTAGATAAAAACTGCTTGGGAGCCACAGAGATACCAAATAGGAATGTTGGTGCCACAAGGCTGACCCACTAGAGCCAAGGGCCTCTGATGGAGGGAAAGCCAAGATCTCAAGGAGTCTTGGCGCTAATTTTTCTTGCAGGTGCTGACCTCTTCCTACAGAGGATTTCTGTGTGTGAAGGAAGCCCCCTCTATCTGTTATTTCCCTGGAATTTATGGTCTGAAATGGAAGGTCATTCTGTCCTTCTTGGATACTTGGCCACCAACTCCAGCACCTGTTTTTCTAGACAGTTCTGTCTCCTGACTTCTAGACAGCTCCGCATCTGTGCTCCTTTTCTACACATTTCTGACTGAACTTGGAAAGACAGCTGTTGCTTATTAGAGCCAAGCCATTCTGAATACCACCATGAAGAAAGCATGCAGTGTGTGGTCTATTGTGTATGGCTTCTTCCACTGGTATCATTTCTAGTTTAACCATGTTTAGCATCTCTCAGTGGCTTTTCTTCCTAGGTAAGCATTCCCTTGAATAAACTTATCAGCTAGTAAATATGTAGATTGCTTCTACTCAGGAGCTACTGTGACCAGCATACTAGCATGAACATTTAGATATATATCTTGTATGGGAGTATGTTTACCTCATTGTGTGGATATCTAGAATTGCTGAATCACATGGTAAACATATTGCTTTAAAATATTAGTTTTATTTGTATGGAAATGCCAACAGATGAGAAGGGTACTGTCGTTTTGTTTGTTTAGTTCTGTTTACTTGTTTGTGTTTCTACGTCCCAACCAAAGTTTCTCCTCCTCCCCTCCTGGAAGCCCCCCCCTCTATCCACCCCCTTCCACTCCTCCTCCTCCCCTTCTGTCTCTCTTCAGTTAGGGGAGGGTGAGTCTCCCGTGGATATCAGCCAGCCATGATATATCCAGTTGTAGTGAGACAGGGACCTCCAGAGAAGAGAACTGTGTTTAAAAGAGTTTGTTAGAGTATGTGAGAAAGAAGAGGGGCCATGCTTGACTACAGTGACCAAACTGAGAAGGCACAGGCTTGGTCAGGAACAGGCTGGTTTAGCTGGGCCATGAGCAGGAATCTGCTTTGGGGTTTCAACGGGAAGGTTAAATCAGGGTAGATAAGCAGATTTAGGTGTGGCTGATTTGCATAATTCAGACAAATCTGAGGCTGCAAGTGCTGCCTGTAGGTATCTGGTATCCAGCACTGAGGTGGCAATCAAGGGGATTGTGGTTCCTTGTGATTGCTCTATCACACAATATTCATTAGCAGTCGCATAGTCTTAACACTACAGTAATGGCGGATTCAGCCAGAATTTAATTGGGTTTGGGTTTTGCCCTGGAACTCATGATGACACTGAGAATAACTTTGACCTCTGATCTTCCTCCTCTGCCTCCTGGGAGATGCTGAAATTACTGGTGTGCACTACCAGGTTCAGTGCTAAGGATGCAAGCCAGAGAGCTTTGTGCAGGACAGACAAGCACTGTAACAACTGAGCTGCATCATCAGCCCCACATGTTTTTGCTCTGGGATTAAGGAGAGGAAGTGGTATCATACAGGTGGAGTTATTGTCTATTGAATAGAAAGCTAAGGGTTTCAGATGGATAATCCACTAAATAACAGTGTAAGAGCATTACTGAGAAAATATGAAGATATATTCCAGATATTTTTTTTTTAAATTAAATTAGGTCCAAATAGTTGCTTTGAGAGAACAAGAGACATATTTTCATTAAGACCTTTTATATTTTAAGCATGTACTATATGCTAACATATATATCCCTCAGCCTGCAAGATCCCCCACAATCAGAGCTAACTCTCTCCCAAAGAGATGTGTGCAAGCATGGAAGAGCCTTCTCCTGCTTCCCTGGGATCCACGACTGCTTCATGTACCCCATTAGTCAGCCTCTTCTCTCAGTGGCATCTTTCCTTTGGCTGATGTCCATGAACACGTGTTGGGAGCTGCCGCATCTTAAAGATGGCGCTGGCTCCTGTTCCCCGCCTTCCTGATGGCGAATGCTTCTAGTAATAATTAACTCCATCCATGGGATATGCTGAATTGACTAGCTTGCTTCCGTGTGCGTGGCCCTATGGTGAAGGCCCACGCGGCATTAGCTGAGTAAAAGACTTGGGCTTAAAACTGGCTACACAGGTTGAGAGAGAGAAACTACTACTGCAAGGGGCTACTACTGCAAGAAGTATCTGTAACAATAAAAGACCTAGTCAATTACCACAGAAGAATCCTGGTGCTGTGTCTTTTCCTGCTGGACGGGACAGGGCACGGCACAAACACGAACTCCCAGCTTGGTGAACTGACCAGCCAACTTTGGCTTCACTCCCTGGATTCTGAGTGCATTCCTTGGCACAGAGTACCACTGGGATGCTATCCACTGCTAATGAGCCCTCTTTAGGCTTGCTTCCAGGACTTCCTGCACAAGGAACTTTTGTATACCACAGCTTGGACACACAATGCCAGCCCTGAGGCAGGAATAGACAGAGGCCAGAAGAACAATAACCTGAATACAGAGGACATAGTCAAAAAGATAACACCAAACGGTGGCAGCACCACCGTTGGCGTAGGGAAGTAAAATAGGTGGCTTTACACATACACAGTTCATAGAACTAGTAGAAGGCACAGTGGGAAGATTAGTTGTGATTCAGAACTAATTTTGATATAATGAAAAGGGCTTTGGAGTTAATACATACTAGACTGCCATCCTGGCTCTTTGCCATTCTCTGAGTAGCTTTGGCAAGTAACTTGATTTTAGGTTTCAGAGCCTCAATTTTATCATCTGAGAAATGGATGTTACGGTGCTTGAGAGATGGCTCAGCAAGTACTTGCTGCTCTTAGAAGGGCTGGACTTAATTCTCAACGCCCACATGGTGGGGCACAGACATCTGTAATTCCTGTTTTAGGGGGTCCAACGTAGTCTTTTGGCCTTTGTAAGCACTAAGCAGGCATGTAGTGTACAGGCGTGCATGCAGGCAAAACACCCGTACACATAAAATGAAATTGTATGCATGCATGTATATGTATGTATGCACAAATTCCAGCCTCTTGTTCTTGACCCAGACTGCTCTAGTGTATGCCATCCTTCAGAATTCCTCTGTGGAACTGAGACCAAATCATCCCCATGGGCATTCGTGTGGTTTTGAGCGAGCGGCATTGCTGCTTCCGTCTGTCTGTTCCCTCATTGTAGTGACGCCTCCTAATCGTTTTACATGGATCCTCACTTCAGATACTTTTCCCGAGAGTCCCTGCTAAGGCCTTGTTTCTGCTTGTTAATTTTGTTCTAAGCACACGGAATCGAGTAGTTGCGGCGGTGGTGGATCAGCAGGGCTAGAGCGTTTTGCAGAGCATCAATTGCCAAGGTGAAATTCTTCAGAATGCTCATCGCCCTCTTGTGGCGACCCATCATATTGCAGATGGTTGGCGCTCCGTCTTTCTGGATTCCAAAGGAATTTGGCCCCAGCTTTAACTTAATAAATACAGTAAGAAACAAGCTCCTATTGTGTTAAGTCTAACTTAACCAATGGTTGTTAGTTTACCAGGGCTTGTTACTTTAGCATACCTGAACACATCCTGACAGGTATAGATGGTGAGAGAAATACCTAAAATTTCTGATGTGGACTATAGATGGAATGCTGTTAACATTCTTTGAGGTTAAGAAAAGCAAAAGAACCCGGCAATGGTAGCAGTGGTGGGACCTTTAATCCCAGCACTCAGAAGGCAGAGGCAGGCGGATCTCCCTGCATTCAGGTCAGCCTGATCTACAAAGCAAGTTCCAGGACAGCCACAGTGGTTACACAGAGAACCCCTGTCTTGAGAAACGAGAAAGAAAGAAAAGAAAGAGAGGGAGGGAGAGAGGGAGGGACAGAGGGATGGAGGGACAGAGGGATGGGGGGAGGAAACAAAGAAAAACGCAGTCTTAGACAGTTTGTGTTTGAGAAGCTTGTAGACAAGCAAACTAAGGTGTTTGAAAGGCAGATGGTAGGGAGCTTTGACTTTCCAAAGAGTGGTCAGTGTTGGAATGAAACAGAGAAAGGAAGTCAGGAAGGGCCGTGGGGCAGATGGGGTGTGTGTGTGTGTGTGTGTGTGTGTGTGTGAGAGAGAGAGAGAGAGAGAGAGAGAGAGAGAGAGAAATGCATACATGCTAGTGAAAAACCATTAACAGATGCAACAACTGAAATGTAAAAGGAGAGCCAAGCTTCTCTGTCAGAGAACCAAGAAGAGCATGTCCCGTCATGATTCTAACTTGCAGAGAGAAGTGCGTTCACTCCTTCAATACAGAAGAGTTCTTTCCTCGCCAGCAGGATCTTCAGCGTGGACCTAGACCTGGGAAGGAATCAAATGGAAGGCAGGAACACAAAGAATGGAAGGATAAGACAAATCTCTCTGTTCAAGTGCTCTCTCTGCTTTATTTTTACAGCAATATTTATACAGAATCTCTGCCATGCAGGTAGCTGGGAGGAAAGGGGGTGGAATATACAAAAGAATGTGGCAAGCCTGTGAGGGAGAGTAACAGACAGGGTAGAATTAGTATGGAAATCTATCTGCTATTGGTTGAGGGTCTGGAGGGTGTCACCTGCTGAGCTGAGAGAGCTACAGGAGAAGGCTGGAGGATGTCACCTGCTGAGCTGAGAGAATCAAAGAAGACTAACCAGACTATCAGGAGTCATGGTTTAGCTAAAGACAATAGGGATGTAGCCTTCTGGCAAATGACTATCTGTAGGAGCTAACTTATAAAATATGGCTAAGTTAACTTTGGCTCCCAACAGAGTTCCTAGCGTCCACATTTTTTTTCTAACAGAGTAACTTCAGAATAAGGATTTCATGGTCCTAAGTTTTGTGAACGTGCAGACAATCTTCTTGGGGTGTTAATTCTCTGAGATAGATTTCAGATAAAAATTGGATGCAGAAAGGGCTACATATACATACTCTCAAGAAAGGTTGTCAGAGTGAACACTATTCTTTGCAAACCTCAAGAATGTGGTAAAGCAGAAACCAGTCCCGAAAACTACATGCTTAGTCAGCATCCCTGCCTGCCTGCCGGAAACCCACCTGAGCGGAGGGAAGGGAGTCCCAGCTGTAGGCCAGGCACGGCTTTCCTGACTTTGGAACTCTCCCAGCATTCACGAGGCTGTCTATCCTGTCCGGTGAAGCTCTGTGGCTTCTTGCTCATCTTGCCCAGGTTTGGACAGGGTTCCTCTGTGCTTGACCATGATCTCCCAGCATGCTGACCCCTGTTCCTTTTCTTCAACTTTCCCCATAGCCTTACAATGTCTTCAATAGAGCAGAAGGAAATAATTGACCACAGAGGAGCCTGAAGCAATTTTGTCAGTAAGAGTAACATAGCAGCATCACAAGATGATGACAATATTTAAATAATGTGGTATGGATGGCTTTATTTCATAGAACAGCAAATCAGCTCAGCTCACTGAGCAGACAGGGTCTAATGTTTATTCATTTACTGGGGCCTACTAAATTTTATGAGAGAGAGAAGTATAATTTTGTCATGTATGTGAAACACAGCATTTGAAAACACAAGGGGCCACCGGGGAAAAATAACCAAGAAAATTAAAATGTTATTTAATTTCATAGTGCTTTATATTTGCTAAGCATTGAGGCTTGGGGTGTTTGTGTGTGTGTGTCTGTGTGTGTGTGTGTGTGTGTGTGTGTGTGTGTATACTATGGTTCTGAGGTTTGAACTTGGGTCCTCCCTTATGTTGGTAAGCACACAACAGCTAAGTTATGCCCCCATTAATCCACACTATTTTAAGTATATTAAAATCTATCACAAGTTAATACACATACTTACTTGCTT
>PVIH01011600.1:24570-68403 GCA_004025045.1 Sigmodon hispidus
AGGAGAGGGGAGGGGAGGGAGACAGGAAGGAACGGAGTGGAAGGGATTTTAAAGGTGAGAGACCGCCTGCAAAATGATAGAGAACCCAAAGAACCCAAATAAAAATCGGAGCCAGGCCATCGGTGGTACACACTTCAATCCCAGCGCTGGAGAGGTAGAGGCAGGTGGATCTCTGAGTTCCAGGACAACCTGGTCTATGCAAGCGAGTTCCAAGACAGCTAGGGCTGTTATACAGATAAACCTTGTCTCAACTCAAAAAGCCAAACCAAAACCAAAAGAAGAAGAAAGAGAAGAAGGAGGAGGAGAAGGAGGAAAGAAAGGAGGGAAGGAAGGAAGGAGGAAAGAAAGGAGGGAGGGAAGGAAGGAAGAAAGGAGGGAAGGAAGGAAGGAAGAAAGGAGGGAGGGAAGGAAGGAAGAAAGGAGGGAAGGAAGGAAGGAAGGAAGAAAGGAGGGAGGGAGGGAAGGAAGAAAGGAGGGAGGGAGGGAAGGAAGGAAGAAAGGAGGGAAGGAAGGAAGGAAGGAAGAAAGGAGGGAGGGAGGGAAGGAAGGAAGAAAGGAAGGAAGGAAGGAAGAAAGGAGGGAGGGAGGGAGGGAAGGAAGAAAGGAAGGAAGGACTTGGCTTGGCAGGTCTGGGGAGACAGCTCACCTAGGTGTGGTGATACACAATTGTAATCCCACAGCTGGGGTGGCAGAGATAAGTGAATCTTTGGGATTCACTAGCCAGGCAGCCTCGCTTACCTGATAATTTCCAGTTCATCAAGAGACGCTGTCTCAAGGAGGGGAAATGATGGGGGCTGAAGAGATGGCCCAGGGGTTAAGAGTACTGGTTTCTCATCCAGAAGACCTGGGTTTGACTCCCAGACCCAACATGTCTATACCTCCAGTTCCATGAGATCTCTGCCCTCTTCTGTCCTTCAAGGGCACTAGGCACATAGTGGTGCACAGACGCTCTCACACACAAAACATCCATACACATTTTTATAAAGATAAAATAGAAGCACCTGAGGGATAATGGTTGAGGGTATCTTCTGGCTTTTACACATGTGTGCACATATATGCATGCACGCGTGCACACACACATGCACACAAAGAAAAACAGGCAAAAGATATGCAAAAAAGAGAACATTCAAGTAACTAATAAAACCATGAAACTTGGGGCTGGAGAGATGGCTCAGCGGTTAAGAGCACCGGCTGCTCTTCCAGAGGACCTGGGTTCGATTCCCAGCACCCACATGGCAGCTAACAACTGTCTGTAGTTCCAGTTCCAAGCAAACACCAACACAAATAAATAAGTAAATAAATAAAGTTTAAAAAAAAAAAAACAAAAAAACCATGAAACTTTAGTACAAATCAGAGACAAGCAAAATGGAATCATAAGATAGCATTCTTATGACAGCCAGCTGTCACAGTTCATCCTGTCAGGACCAACTGCTGAGAAAGATGCTGAGTAATTAGAGTATTAGCCCACTGGAGTGGCAGCGTTCATTGGCACAATGACTCTGAAAAACAGTTTAGCCTCATTTAAGATGCGTGAATAATCTCTCACCTTCTACCTCAGTAATCACTTCCTAAACACATACCTAGAAAATATAAATTTCTGGCACACAGACCCAAAAAGCAGCTCACAACTATTGTTTTAAAGATTTATTTATTTTTTATGTATATAGTGTTCTGCCTGCATGTATTGTTAGTTTTTTGCACGTGGCGCGTGAATGGAATCTCAACACCGGGAGTACCGAACGAGAGTTTATTAAAGCAGCAGGCAGAGGTAGGGGTGGGCGGGCCCATGATTGACTCTGTTACATTCCAGGTGAATGCAAGCTTTGGAAATCCTTACATGTATGCTTCTACACCAGAAGAGGAACTAGATCTCATTACAGATGGTTGTGAGCCACCATGTGGTTGCTGAGAATTGAACTCAGGTCCTCTGGAAGAACAGCCAATGCTCTTAACCTCTGAGCCATCTTTCCAGCCCCACACAACTATTTTTAATTGCAGCCCCAGGCGATCCAATCCTTTTCCTGTTTGCACAGGCACTGCATGCATGTGGTATAGAAAAACATGCACATAAAACTTAAAAATAGGGGCTGGAGAGATGGCTCAGAGGTTAAGAGCACTGCCTTCCAGTGCTGTTCTTCCAGAGGACCTGAGTTCAATTCCCAGCAAAACCACATGGTGGCTCACAACCATCTATGATGAGGTCTGGTGCCCTCTTCTGCAAAACTGTATGCATAATAAATAAATAAATCTTTAAAAAAAAAAAAAAACTTAAAAATAAAAATGAGAGATTATTATACATATTCAGGCTAACAAAATCCACAATTTTAACAAAATGTCCAGTGTTGTCTGGAAATCTGGGAGCATGGTAGTGTTGGGGATTAGGGACGGGTGGCTGGGTTATAGGAGGGAAGACCCGCTGGAGAGTAGGCCTGCATCCTCGTAGCAGGTCCACAGGAACATGAGGTGTGACTTTTATAGACTTTTGGAAGACAGGAGGCCCATGATCCTCCTGGCCTCAAATCTGTACCTGAGAATGACCTAAAACTTCATCCACCTCTCCTGTGCTGAGATTATATGAGCCACCACACCCAGTTCTGTGTGGCACTGGGGACTGAACTCAAGGCTTTGTGCTCCGTAGACAGAAGCTCTACCACCTGATCCACACCCCAGCCCTTCTGAGTACCTTTATTGCTAAGGTTTTGCTCTGCTTTCCCCACAAATCACCCTCCTGCATTCATTAAAATACTAATTCTTTCAAGGCTGAGTTCAAATCCTGGTTTCTTTTTTAAACTTCCCCATTCTTAGCTGGACTACCTCGTGGGGGCGCCCTAATCACATTGTTCCCTCAAAGATGGGATTTCCATTTATTATTGTTATAACTTTTTCTTTACACATTCTGAAGCCCTGGCTGGCCTCAAAATTGATATGTAGACCAGCTTGGCCTCAAACTCACAGAGATCCACCTGCCTCTGCCTCCCTCCTGAGTGCTGAGATCAAAGGTGTGTGTCAACCTGTCCATCACCTTGTTATAGCTTTAACCACATTGTGGTAATATTGAATTAAAAATTGTTGCCTGGTCATTTTTTAAAACGCCTCAGAGTTTTAATGCAGGATTGTGTCTGTGTAGTCATAAGTTTCTGTCACAGCAGAATCTCTCAAATGTCCAACAGCTGCTTCCCAAATAATTGACTTGGAGACTTAATTTGATGGTAAGTGCTGGGCCAATAGTTCAGGCATATTACTGACTGGCTCTTATGCTTAAACTAACCCATGTTTCTTATCCATGTTTATCCACATGGCTTGGTACCTTTGCTCAGGGCAGCATTCTCATCTTCTCTCTGCCTTTCCTCTTCCCAGAACTCCCCTAGTCTGGTTGCCCTGCCTCTACTGGTCAATCAGCCCTTTATCAAACCAATACAAGTGAAAAATCTTTACAGTATATAGAGCATTATCCCATATGTATAACCCTAACCCTAACCCTAACCCTAAAAATAGATTCTCAATAAGTGACCACTGAATAAAAAATATTCAAAGGGTTGGAGGGTAACTTGAGGACTGAGAACACTTTGTATAGGAGCATGAGAACCTGAAAGCCTGGTTCCCAGCATCTATATTATTAGAAACAAACAAACAGAAGCAACTGTGTGGCCCTGCACCACTGTAGCTCCAATGCCATGGATGTTGGATGCCAATTTAGCTCTATATTTGGTGAGAAGCTGTGTCTTGGAAGATTAAGGGAAAGAGAAATAACACTGGTCATCATCCACTGGCCTCCATACAAGCTGAATGAGTTGTATCTTGCAGCTGCTTAGTCCCAATAATCACACAAAGACTTATATTAATTACAAACTGTTAGGCCTATGCCTCAGCCTTTTTGCTAGCTAGCTCTTGCATCTTTTTTTTTTTTTAAAGTGGTGATGTTTTGCTTTTTAAATTTTTATTTATTTATTATGGATACAGTGTTCTGCCTTCATGTATGCTGGCATACCAAAAGAGAGCACCAGATGGCTGAGAGCCACCCTGTGGTTGCAGAGAATTGAACTCAGGACCTCTGAGTTCAGAGGTCCAGTGCTCTTAAACTCTGAGCCATCTCTCCAGCCCTAGCTAGCTCTGGCATCTTCACTCAACCCATTTCTATTAACCTATGCCTTGCCACAATGGTTCCTGGCTTACCTGTACTTTTACATCTGGTTTTCTAGACAGCAGTTTGCAGCATCTCTCTGTGACTCTGCCCTCCTTCCCCTTTATCTATGCTTCCATTTCCCTTCTGCCTCTAAGTGGGCTTGCCATAGACCAGAACAACTCCTTTATTTTCCTAAGGTAATTCACAGCACACAGAAAGACATTCCACATCACTTCTCCTTTTCTGTCTAATCAAAAAGGAAAGTTTCAATTTTAACATAGCAAAATTACATATAACAAAACAGCTTTCAGGCAAGAATTACAGTTACAATATCTAGTCTATTTGTATTTAGCAAAATTAAAGAAAATATTCTATCATCTACCTTATCCTTGTGAGTCTAAAGTTTCATATCTAATTTACATTTTATTATAACAAAGGAAAATTATAACTATCTAATCTCCAACTACATCAAGGACCACAGAAAAATATACTATTACCTGAGTAAACAGAAAGTGCATGCAACTGCCAAATTCTAGAAATGAAAGAAACATCTGACTACATGGACAGTCACCCAAAGTTTCTTTGTAATGTTGGGGTATCCATCTTCTGACTAAAGGCCTAGAGTCTCTGGTAGACAGAAGACAATGTATATGCATCAGAGCATCACATACACCCCATAAATTATGCTTTAATTTTGTAGCAATTAAAATAAAATGAAATTGGGCCAGTGAGATGTCTCAGTGGGTAAAAACACTTGCATTGCAAGTCTAGCTGTGTCCAAGCCCAAAGGAAGGAGCTGACTCCTGAAAGTTGTCTTCTTACACACACACACACACACACACACACACACACACACACACACACACACACTATGGGCTGTGTGCTCCTTTCCTTTCCCTTATCAATAATAAATAAGATTAACATTTTAAAACTTTTTTAAAAAATGCAGATTCTAGCCCAGCAGTGGTGGTACATGCCTTTAATCCCAGAACTCAAGAGGCAGAGGCAGGCAAATCTCTTGAGTTTGAGATTAAACTGGTTTACAGAGCAAGTTCCACAGGGCTCCACAGAGAAACCCTTCCTTCAAACAAACAAACAAAAAATAACAACAAAAATGCAGATTCTTTTGTCACATTCTAGCCCCCTTACTTTGAGCTCTTTAAGGGAAGGCAACCCAAAACTCTGCATTCTTCATGCTAATGGATGAGAAACACTACGCTAGGCATGCCAAGGCAGCTGCCCCCACACTGAAGGCCCTTCCTCCCCTCCACCCACCCAGCTTTAATTATGTCCACTGGAGGGTTCTTTTCAAACCAAGGCCAGGCTGATAAACTGAGAGGCATTGTGTATTGTTCCAGCCAGCATGTGGAGGAAGAAGTCTGTCCTGCTCTGAGACTTGCCTGGTAGGATGTGCTCCATGTGCCTTGAAAGTTCATCCGTGTCCCTGCCCCTCCCCCAGTCACCTTAGTTGAGTGTCCATGTTCAGAAGAGGCCTTTGCCTGCTTGTCTGCTTTTGTTTTTGAAGCTGAAGCAAAGGAGTCCTTGCTTACATTTTCTTGGTTGCCTCTGATGCTTCTATGTGTATTATTTCTCTGTAATAGCATATTTATTTCCAGCAGTACCTGCAATCAAATTCTTTTGTCCAATAACTGATATGGCGAATGTCAAGCAGTAATAGTGCCGATTCTAAATTAGCAAAGGCAATTGATGTGGGGTGGGTAGGATGATGGATGTAGTGAATGGGAGTATAATGCCCCCAATGGTAAAAAAAAAAATAAAAAAATAAACAATTCTAAGTGTGCACACTATACAAGCCTTGGTTATTACAGTATTTACATAACATATCCAAAGTGTGCAATAATGTGCTAAAATTAATTTCCAATTATAATGAGCTTTGTGTTGCTATAGCATCTCCATCTGTAGATGGACTTTTTTAAGGTTTCCGGCTCACAAAAAATGACACAGAAACTTATTATTAACGATGAGAGCTCAGCCGGTAACTTGGGCTTGTTCTAATCAGCTCTTATAACTTACATTAACCCATTTCGGTCAATCTAAGTGCTGCCATGCAGCTCAGGGCGTGTCACCTCATCTCTTACATGTCCTGCTTCCTCTGCATCTGGCTCCTGGTGTGTCTGCCCTTCCTTTTTCCAGTGTCCTCTGTGCCTGGAAGTCCTGTCTATTAGCCACTCTGCTTTGTTTGTTTGTTTGTTTTTTCAAGACAGGGTTTCTCTGTGAAACAGTCCTGGTTGTTCTAGAACTCAGTCAATAGACCAGACTAGCCTCGAACTCACAGAGATCCACCTCCCTCTGCCTCCTTGCCTCCCAAATGCTGGGATTAAGGGCATAGGCAACCGCCACCTGACTCAGCTTTTTATTAAACCAATAACAATGACACATCTTCGCAGTGTCCCAAAAGATCACCTTACAATACCCATCCCAGGTGATTCTACTCAAAGACTCCTGCCTCACACACACAGGGAGACAGTAGCAGGGGAGGATGCTAGGTCAGGAGTGGGTATTCTCTCTCGAGTAACCAGGTCAGGAGTATGCTCCTCCACATGTGCCTGGGCTGAGATCACTCTTGTGTCCCTCTACTGTGACCTTGTGTGGGGCCCTGCCTGTGTGGACAAGGACAGTACGGCTCCCAGGATCTCCCTCCCTCATGAGCAGGCTTTGCTGGGGCATCTGGAGACTACTATACTAGGCAGTACTTAGCTGAGCAGAAAGAGGGCCTACTCAGCTGTCCTGGGTCTGTCCCCATTTGTGTGTGTGTATGTGTGTTGGGGGGGCTTGTTTCTTAGAATTGAAATTCTTTGCACAAATACCTCCATCCAAATTCCTGCCCTAAGACATATTACTGAGTGAGCTCCAGCATTATTCTAGCAGCCTAAGGCAGTGAGTGTCCCCAGGATGACCCAGGCAGGATTCCTTGAATTCAGGTCCAGAAAGGCATAGGGTTGACAAAAGAATGTACCATGTGTTCCAGCCAATACCTGGCCACAGGCCCTTAATATCCTTTCTTTTGAGCATTTATTTAAAACATCTTAGAATTATAAACCCTTCCTGGCCCCTCTGAGGTGATCTTGTTCCTAAGGACCTGAAAGCCTTTTCTTTGAATTGAAGCATCAGGAGGGCAGTGCTCTGTCTCTGGGTCTCTGTGGGAGAGATGCCTGACTTAGATGAACGCAGAGAGAGGACTCATCACGTTGATATTGCTCAGCCCTCCTCCTGACTCTTTGCTGACTGTTCTGGTCCAGCTCCCGCCCTCTCCCTCACTGTGAAGATGTGTCACTGTGGAATATTTCATTATGCTGTGTGAATATGTCATTGTGATTGGTTTAACGAAGAGCTCATTGGCCAATATCTAGGTAAGATAAGGTTAAGTGGGGGAGCTAGACTAGAAGGGTGCTGCGAAGAATAAGGGCAGAGTCTGAGGAGTCTAGAATAAGACACAGATAAAGCAGGAGATGAACATGCAGTGCTGAAAGAAGGTACTGCCACATGACAGAGGTAGCTAAAAAATATGAGTTAAATTAAAAATGTAAGAATTAGCTAGTAAAAGCCTGAGCTATTGGCTGATCATTTATAATTAATATTAAATCTCTTTGTGGTTATTTGGGGAGCAGCTGGTGGGGCAGACCTGATTGGCAGTCTAGATGAAAAACTCCACCTACGTGTCACTCTGATTGATTTAATAAAAAGCTGAATGGTCAATAGCTAGGCAGGATTTCCAGACACAGAGGATGCTGGGAAGAAGGGAAGAGACTCTAGGGACAGAGCAAAGCAGCATGGACATCATAAAGTAAAGGTAACTGAACCATGTAAAAGAACATAGATGAAAATAAATGTCTTAATTTAAGTTGTAAGAGCTAGTTAGGAACAAGTCTAAGCTATTGGCCAAGTTTTCTTAATTAATTATAAGTCTCTGTGTCATGATTTGGGAGCTAGCTAGTGGGACAGAGAAAGACTCTTAATAGGAATGGGAAGGAGTGCTGTGTAACACTATCTTGTGGACCTGGCACAGCTGTTATACTTCATGAACTCTGGGCCCATCAATATTCTTTCATGGGTGGCAGGGTGCGTGGGATCAAGAGCTACAGACAATTAATAGTTTCTAGGGGAAAAGGGGACTGTCTTTCTCAGAGCTAGAGCCAATCTCAAGGTCCTCTTGCTCCAGTCAATGACACCCTCCACACATGCTAGTTTAGGTTGTGAGGCAGTCCTAACTAAATACAGGGGGGCAAGACTAGAGAGATGGCTCAGTGGTGAAGAACACTGGCTGAACTTCTAGAGGACTCAGGGTCCATTCCCAGAACCTACATGGTGGCTTACAACCTTCTGTAACTGCAGTTCCAGGGAATGAATGTCCTCTTCTGGCCTAAATGGACACCAAGTATGCATGTGGTTCATATACATATGTATAGGCAAAACACACATTTATACACACACTTAAAAATAAAGTGCAAGAAGGCCCAGACCACTGTGGCAATGTCACCCTGTGCAGGTGTTACTGAGCAACCTACAAGGAGTAAGCCAGTAAACTGCAGTACTCCATAGTCTCTTGTGGTATAATATTCCTTTTTACTGTGTGAAGATGTACCACTCTGGTTGATTTAATTAAAAGCTGCATGGCCAATAGGTAGGCAAGATTTTCAGAGCAGAGAAAACACTGGGAAGAAGGTGGAGTCGCCAGCCAGATGCAGGACAAGCAGGATGTGCAGTATGGAGATGAGGTGATAAAGCCACGGGCCAGAAAGAAAATAATAAAAATGGGTTTACTTAAGTTATAAGAGGTAGAGACAAGCCCAAGCTACTGGTCCAGCTTTCATAATTAATAATAAACCTCCATGTAGTGTGATTATACTGGTAATGTAAATATTTGTCCTGCCTATGAGTTTAATAAAAGCCAGACACAGATGCCAGAGTAGCTGGAGCTGCCAGGAAATGCAGAGGAAAGGCTGCTCTGAGAAAAGTACCAAGCCACATGGCTGATAAGATGGGTTGGTTCAAATGAAGGAGTTAGCAAGTTATATGCCTGGGCCCTAGGTCAATCAGTGTAAAAATAATACAAGCATGTGTGTGATTATTTGAGGCTAAGTGGGGTTGAGAGTGGGACCAAATCTCTGATCCAGGCCTGGAATGTCTGGACCAGAACCATTTACAACACCTCCATGTCATTATTTGTGAGCTGGTGGCTCAAAGAAAGATCTGTCTCCAATCACTACTTACAGTTCCTGTCTCCAGGTTTGTGCCCTGACATTCCTCAGTGATGGACTGTGATCTGGGAGTTGTAAAATGAAATAAATTATTTCCTTTCCCCAAATTTCTTTTTTTTTTAAAAGATTTATTTATTATTATGTATACAGTATACAGAAGAGGGCACCAGATGTCATCATAGATGGCTGTGAGCCACCATGTGGTTGCTGGGAACTGAACTCAGGACCTCCAAAAGAACAGTCTGTGCTCTTAACCTCTGAGCCATCTCTCCAGCCCCTCCCCCCAAATTTCTTTTTGGTCATGGTATTTATCACAGAAATAGAAAGTAAACTAGGATACTCAGTCAAAGATAAAGATTTGAACTCTTAGTAGTAGTGAGATGCTAGCCAAAAGCTTACTGATAACTTCTTATAATGTTGCAGCTCTGAGAAGTATTACAAGTCCCACAGGTCTCAGGGACTTAAGTAGCATCTCTCAGAAGAGGTGGGTCTTGGAAGGCAGGAAACAGAAGCAAGAAATCAGTCCTAGAGAAGGAACTAATTCTGTACTAGCATAGTTTTTTTTTTTTTTTAATTTTATTTTCCTTGGTGTTCTGTCTGCATGTATGTCTGTGTGAGGGTGTCAGATCCTCTGGAACCAGAGTTACGGACAGGTGTGAGTGCTGGGAATTGAACTCCGGTCCTCTAGGAGAACACAGAGCACTCTTAACCACTGAGCCTTCTCTCCAGCCCCTAGCATGGAGTCATAGAAGCTGAAGCAAGAGCAAGTCCATCTCCAAGCAGCTACAGGCTAAGTCGTACAGCAGAACAGTGGAAGCCTGGGTGAGTTCCCTGACTGCGGTAGAACTCCAGGACAATGAATCTTCTCTTTGTCCTCTGAAGAGTGTCTGGGTGTGTATGCAAATGAGGTGTAAAATAAATGCTAATAAGATGAAAGTCACTGTGATATCTAATATTGTCAATTTGGAAGGATCTAGAGTCACCTAGGAATGCCTGGAGAGACAGTTCAGTGGTCTCTGCAGTGCATCCTGCTTTTACAGATGACTCAAGTTCAGTTCTGAGCTCTTGAGGAGATGGCTCACCACCTATAATTCCAGCTCCACGGATGGGATGGTCTCTTCCATTCTTGGAAGTCACTGCACTTACATGCACTCCAACACAACCTCCAGACACAATTAAACAAATAAAAATTAAAGTCATTATAATCACCTAGGAGATTAGCCTTTGGACATTCCTGTGTGGAGAATTTCTAGATTGGATTAATAGAAATGGAAGATCAAATCTGTAGGTGGCACCATTCTATGGGCTGCAGTCATTGTGAGCAGAACACTAGATGCTTCCTGACTGTGGCTTCAGTGTGACCAGCCACCACAGCTCCTGCTGCCATTACTACACTGCCATTATGAACTGAGTGGAAAGAAATAAACAACTCTTTCTTCCTTTAGCTGCTTTGGGCAAGCATTTGGTTATAGCAATGAGAAAAGTAACTATTATAGTCACAGGTACCCTCTGTGTTCTGTAGGTTAAGTACCTGGCATGGTGATAACGTGACCTGGTACCTGGGTTTGATCTCCAGCATCTATAGGACAGAGGGCAAGATGAGGAGAGAAAGCAAGAGAGCTTGCTAGGCAATATTTCAGATGTATCCACTCAATGCGTATATGATTAATGTGTTCTTTTTGTGGTTAGGAGTTGGGATGATTATTTCATCAGATACTAGGTAAGTGAGTACTGTGATAATCATAAAATTCTCCAGAAAAAACAGTTCCACAATTTTAGCCAAATTTGAGCAAGCTTTTTATTAAAAATTTAAATACTGAACAAGATAAAATTTGGTCAAGACCACTACCTGGAAACTTCCCAGCTGTGTGGCCTCAAGACAAGGATTATATGGGCAAAACCCATAGGCCACCATACTTTCCCATAAGGCTTTGTTGTTATCTTTCAAGAACTATAATTCCTGGGGTTGATAGTTCAGAAGTTAAGAACACTGGCTGTGTGGTGATATACTTGCCTAAAAGTTAGAAGATAGCCAACCTATACACAGATTAAGTCACAAAAGTCAGAAGGTGGTGACCCATGCTTTTAATACCAGCATTTGGGAGGCAGAAATTCATGTGGATTTCTGTGAGTTGAAGGCCAAACAGAGCTAAGTGGTGGTGGCATAAACCTTTAATCCTCACACTAAGAAAGTTGAACAAGATGTGAGGTAGTTGGGTGGAGAAAAAGAAGGCAGTTCAGCCCTATGCTTGCACTTCCCTGCCTTTTTGGTTGAGGACTCAGAGGCATTCAGTCTGAGGATTTGTGAGCAGTGGCTGTGGCTTGTTCATCTGTCTCTCTGATCTTTCAGCCTTCCCCCAATGGGGCTGGCTCTGGGTTTTTATTATATGACCAAGTAGAATTTGTGCAATATTGGCTACTCTTCCAGGAATCCTGAGTTCAATACCCAGCAACCACATGCACGGTGGCTCACAACTATCTATAATGAGATCTGGTACCCTCTTTTGGTGTGTGCATACATAATAAATAAAGAAATTGTTAAGGAAAAAAAAAAAAAAAGAACTTCAATTCCCAGAATCCTAGGAAGTTACCTGGTCCTTGGGTAGGTAGGGCTCACAGGTTAACTTCTGGTCTAACTGGAGCCCTAATTATGCAAATAGAAGATTCCTACTTGTCTTAGTTTCTTTTCCTATTCCTGTGATAAAACATCCCAACAAAAGCAACTTAAGGGGGAACAGCTGAAAGTTTTGCTGTGTCCTGAAGCCACTCAGTACCAAACAAACACACAGAAGCTTATATTAATTACAGTGTTTGGGCTATGGCTCAGGCTTATTTCTAACTAGTTCCTTTATCTTAAATTTACCCATTTCTGTTAATCTATGTATTGCCACATGTTTCGTGGCTTTACTTGTGTTCCATTACTTCTTGCTCCCAGGTGTTTTGAATCGTCTGTCCAACTTCATCATTCCTCTCCCAGTATCTCTCTTGGATTTCCCAACTGGCTTATATTCTGTCTTGCCATTGGCCAAAGCAGCTTCTTTATTAACCAATGGTAGCAACACACATTCACAGCATACAGAAAGACTGTTCCGCAGCAAGGGGGACAGGGTTTATTTTTGATCACAGTTCCAAAGGATGCAGTTCATTCTGGGAGGGAAGATATGGTAGCATGCAGCAAAGAAGTGGTGTCCTTGTCCGTAGGCTGAGTCATATGCAACACATTCAGGAAGCAAAGTGTGGAGCAGAGATGGGGCTGATAATGACATTCCCAGGTCTGCCCCTGTAGTAGCTCCCAACCAGTGTGAGGTAAGGGAAGGAAGGCAGGAGACAGCTGAAAGACCCCAACCTCAAATCAAAACAGTGAAAATGTCTCACAAGGGTTAGGCCAATTAGCAGGGAGGCATCCTGCTGGCAAAGCCTCGGTATATCAGGAAACCAGCAGTTAAGAGCTTTTTTAAAAAAGATAAGGAAGGCCATGGGAGGGTGAAGAGACGGGAGTGTCTAATCTTAACACAAACCAGATGTTCACAGCACATCCAGGATCAAAAACTTTACAACCTTGCCCCATAGTTGAACCTTGCAAATTATTTTCTTTTTTTTTTTTTTTTAAAACTTTATTTATTTGTCTCGGTGTTTGCCTAGAACTGGAACTACAGACAGTTGTTAGCTGCCATGTGGGTGCTGGGAATCGAACCCGGGTCCTCTGGAAGAGCAGAGGGTGCTCTTAACCGCTGAGCCATCTCTCCAGACCCGCAAATTATTTTCAACATTACCCCTTAGCGGAATTTTGTATGTAGTTCAAAGTAGCTAATGAGATGTGATGTATGTCTTTACTTTTAAGCTGATGAGACTCTCTCTTTGTATGAAAAGGGGGGCTGTTCTTTGTTAGCTGAAGCTGCTGATCGCCCACAGGTGCCTGTGTATTAAACCTCTTGTTAATTACAGCCAGTGATTTTCTATGTCAGCTCTTGGGGTGGGGGTCTCTAAGGGTCTTTCACAGCCACTCATGCTAGTTAGGCGTCCTTGAGTGCACTAGCAGCGAGCGGCCCCACATTTCTCCTGCAGAATCCTTCCTTCTCTCCCATCACATTCCAGTCTTGTAAGCTTCACTGCCCAGTAGTTTAAATCACTCAATCAGAATGTAAATCACCACATATACCATATACAGGAGGCAAAAAAGTCAGAAAAAGTTCTGCTAATTACATAAGCAAATATTCAGCAGAGCATGCTGGTGGATACAACAGACCAATTCCTGACAAAAATGACCTATTTCTTCTATCAAAGTTTCCACCTACCTCCTAAAGATTCCACAGCCTTCCAAAACAGCGCTACTAACTAGAGACCAAATGTGCTCAAACTTTCTATGTTCAAACCACAACACCTAATATAGCAGCAAAATCAAAGAATACCACATATTGTCTGCTATAGCTACATAGGCATTTTCCCTAGCTATATGGAAGACAATAGTTGTGACTTTGAGTATTATTGCTAAGTTTTGGATTCTTGGTTATTGGGTGTTCTCCGCCAGCCATGTAATAAGTCAATCAAGTTAAATTAATAAATCCAGGTTTAATCTGAGTAAAGCACCTCCTGGGTGACTCGGGGGAAGGCAGGAGAGGAATCAGGACTCTTGGTCGGCTGAGGGGAGGCGTTTGGAGAGAGCAGCTTCAGGAGATATCCCAACAGTTACCTCTGGCTGCATTTGTTGGGATCAACAGAGAAAAGTAGAAGCGGTGCCTAAAATGGGCACCGCAGTTCCTTGACTCAGTCTTGGTCCCAGGGTCCTTCTCTGGGCTTCACAATATTTACTAGATGAATTTTATTCACATTGGTCAAATGTGGCTGCTGTGTGTATAAACTGGGAACATTTGTGCTGCAAAGGTATGGTCAAGGGGAAAATTTTTATTGTAGATATGAGAGAGTAGGCCAGAGGCATCTGGAAGAGAGGAAGATAAGCAGAGTATGGGCAAAGGAGACCAAGAGACGGGGGTAAGAGACAAAGAACCAGAGCACAAAGGGCCCGGGAGGGCAGGATTACCTGGGAATGAGAAACTGGGGGAAGGGAGGCCCGAGAGCTTCCGGCGGCGGGGGGCGGGGTGAGAGGCGCGGACAGGAGCCTGCACTCTGTAACAGGTGTTCGCAATGGCTTTGGTATGCTAACGACACCACTGTTAGCCACGGGTCCGGTTTATTTTGAAGCTGACACCTTCCTGGACAGGGCAAATGAAAGGCAAAGGCCACTTGACTCTCTTTGCTGAGATTACGTAGCCTTGGCTGGCCTGGTGCCTGCTTCACATGTAGACCAGGATGGCTTGCAACTCACAAGATCTACTTGCCTCTCACTTCTTCTTCTTTTTTCTTTTTTTAAATCAGAAAAACCAAAACAAAATGGATCTTGGAAGCTCTACCTATGAACCTATATGAATCTTCTGGCTAAAAATGACCAAGCTGCAAAATGGGCCCAGGGAGGGGAAACAGTTTTAGTTAGGGTGTTTTCCTCAGTTCTTTCCTCTACATTCAAATATTCTCTTCCCCAGGAAAGAGAGAGGCTCCTAAAACACAGGAAGTAAAGAGATCTACTTTCAAGGCTGATGAGACTTGAAAAAAAAACAAAAAAACAAAAAACAAAACAAAACCCAAAACAAAACAAAACAAAACAAAAACAAAAAACAAACAAACAAAAAAACTTCTCTTTAGGGCTCAAGGTAAGTCTGCCAGCAGTTGCTTTGGGGAGGAAAGAGCTTGTTGGGAGGAGCTGGCTTCTAGCCCGCACACCAGTGTCACCTGTGCTCCTGGAAGCAACTCCAACCAGCTCCTCCTCGCTTTATTCTGCAAACTAGACCAGGGTGGGTTGATTTCTTCGGTCTGTTGTTTGTGCCATAACTGGGGTGAAGGGCAGCTTGTCAGCTTTTCTCTGGAAGTCACAGCCTCACACAGAACAAAACACTGTTTTCAATAAAAAAAAAAACAAACAAACCCAAACTGAGACTGGCTGTTGCAGCATCTACTATGGATGTAAATCTGTAGCTCACCTTTTGTCAGTAATATTGACAGTACCAAAGATTACTCCTCTTAATTCTAAACTCAGTTTAACAGAGGGCTCTTATCCTTAAAGTCTCAATAAACCAAATCAAACCCAGCGAAACAAGTGTATCTGGGTTTCTCAAGCTTGTTATATTTCCTGCTCTTCCTGTTCTGTTATTCAGTTTTCACCCAGAACAGTTTCAAAGCTAGCCTGGGAAATCAGAAACATGTCAGTAATGCTTGACAAAGAAAATCCACTCAAAACAAGGCTTAATCTTGAGAGCAGTGGGACGTAAATGGATGATATTAGTCAGCTAGTCTGCAGACAGGACATACTTAGCTCTGTGGTCCCTCAGCTCTGTGGCTCCTCAACTGTTAACTTTCTCACCATATCTTAACTACATTAAACATGTAGAACCAATCTTAAGCCTACCTTTTTACAGTTTAGCAGACAGAAAAGCTGATGAATATTTTTTGAGGAAATGTGGGTTTTCCCCCATTCATGAAATAAATACAAATAAGACTTTTAATTGTTGGAACCTTTCTTCTGCCCCCCACCCCTGAAAAGTTGGGGAACTATTAGCTCTAAAAAGATGTGAAAAGAAATATGTGGTCTTCAAATACATTTTGGCACCAGAGGAAATCTTACAAATTTTCTTTAAAGTTATTTTTATTAAACAATTTTATTAGTGTCTTGACATGCATCACCATGTATGCCTGGCGGCCCGTAGAGTAATAGGCTCCCAGACCTTAGTCGGCCCCTGGATCTTAGCACAACTGACTCCATGATGAAAGTAATATTCACGTCATAAAACACATCACATAGACAGCTGCCAAAACAAAAACAAATACCTAAGCCATCAAAGTCCATAATTCTGGGAAAGTCTCTGAATGTACTAATCTTGCTTTTGGGCTTCTGATTCTGTTAGCTATTCTTGTTAGCTGAAGTATGTCATCTCGGGATATTGCTTTTGTGCCAAGTGGGCAAACCCAGTGAGCTAATGGACACCATCTGAGGATACCCTGCAACAATCAGTAGAGGGTGTTGGATCACTGTGGGTGCTGGGAATTGAACCTGGGTCCCGCAAAAGCAGTAAGTGCCCATAACTGCTGAGCCAGCTCCCCAGCCCTGGGGATAGTACAAGTTGTCTAACAAAAGGTTTTCATTTTCTCTTTGTTCCAAAATGAGAAATTTGTTCAAACAGGAAGATACAGAGTATGTGACTAAATTCAGTCAAATGAAGATAGTATAGAATTTTGCTTTAGGGAGTGTGCTGTTGAACCAAAGGCTGAGATCATTAGCTGTGTAACCATAAACAAATTACTCAGCTTTTCTGTATGCCTTAGTTTCCTCTTATGAAAATGGAAGTCACATTAGTATGCACTGGGAAGATGATTGTGATAACTAATTTCCACAAAGAACAGCAGAGTATGGGGCACTTAGCAGCAGTCAGAAACATGGGCCATTATTTTACCCACTTAGAAATTCTTCCCCAGTGAGCCTGATGGGCTCTATCTACTTTGGGTCACAGGTATCAAGAACCATCAAAGCTCAGTGTGTGGCAAGCTCTCCTAACTGAGGACACCTTCCCTCATTTAGACATGTGGAAGATATAGCACTTCAAGTCAAGAAGATTGAATGCTTGGCACATTAAGGAGGGCAGGATTTATCTGTGTGCAAGTGGTCATTGGATCCTTTCATGGGGTTAGTGGTCATTGGATCCTTTCATGGGGCTAGAGGAGTTCTTCAGCTTTCTATCTCAATGGCCAGGCATTTGGGAGTCAGGTGTTGGGGACACAGGTTCCTACAGACTGATAAAGTAATTTAAAAGTTGCACTTAGGTACAGTGTTAAGCCCTAAAGAGAGTTTATTTACTTCAGCATCTGGATGGAGAGGTTCCAGAGCAGAAAAAACAAGTAACTTTCCAAAGTGGCACCTGAGATTACCCTGGGGATTGCCACTTGCAAAGAGATCTAGAAATGAAAATCCAGCAATTATATAACTTCATTCATTCATGAGTAGCTATGGCTGGAATCCAGTTATTCAAATTCATTGTTAAATTCTGCTAAAAATAGTAAATGTATACAATTCAAGATTTCTCGTAATAATTTATTACAGATAAACACAACAGATGTGAGGTTGATTTTATGTGCAACTGTAGGTAGAAAAAGCCCGTTTATAAAAATAAGTGATAGATATATGTGGAAAATCATTGTTTGTAGTATCTATAAAATGTTAGTGTCATGATTAATAAGTACTTCCTAAGGATAGGAGTAACTTCAAGATTTTTTTCTGAATGAGCTGAACCATAGTGCCGTTACTATTAGATGATTTTCTCAGAACTTATGTAAAAAAGGAAGTTTCAAAAATCAAATACTGGTGCTGGGTAGGTGGCTCAGTGGTTAGGAGCACTGGTTGCTCTTCCAGAGGTGTAGGATTTGTAACCAGAGGTGCTGGGTTACAAATCCTAGCACCCATATGGCAGCTCACAACTGTCTGTAACTCCTGTTCCAATCTGACACCTTTACACCAAAGCACATAAAATAAATAAATAAAAAAACCCAAATACTATTGCTGTGCATCTTTATTAAATATATTTCTACTACAGCATGTATTATTTGAAAGAAGAATTATCATCCTTAAAGTGCCTGGGAATTTACGCCCCATCTCTCCAGTAGGGTGGAGGAGGAGAGGGTGGCGCAGGCTCCTTGGGCTCAGGTTGGAGTGTCACGTAGCAAAGGTCAAGGCTGGGCCTCGGGGCTTCCGCACGCCCTCCCTTCTTCCCGGCGCACTCCTGGGTGGCAGTGGGGGGTGCGGCTCGACTGCAGAAGGACCAGCGTCCCCAGCCCGGCCCAGCATCTCCCTCCCCGCAGGAGGCCTGGGAAGCCGCGCCCACTGGGGCCGGCGCCGGGCCCGAAGCCCGCAGGGCCGCGCACGCGGGATGCCGCGCAGGTCGGCCGTAAAGGGGCGGGCGAGCTGAACGCGAGGCCCCCTGCGGCTTACCCGCTTCTATTCCCGGCTAAGCCAAGGTCACCCTTAATACGGTCCGGGCGGCGACGGGCGCGCACCTGCGGGCGGGCGGGCGGGCGGGGGGATTCGCGGGGGGCGCGCCGCGGCGCCAGTGCGTCACGCCGGCGGAGGGACGGTGGGCTGCGGCCGGGCGACGGCGGCGGGGACCGGCGGGAACCGGCGAGGACCGGCGGCTCATTCATTCGCGCTCCGCCTTCGGGCCCCCGCGGCGCGGCTGAGGTGAGTGCGCGGCGCCGCGTGGCGTGGCGGACGGACGGACGGACGGACGAGGCCGAGCTGCGGGCGGTCTCGGGTGGCGGCGACCCCAGGTGCGCCGGCCTCCATTTTGTGTGCGGGAATGTCAGGCTCGCCGTCCCCGGGGTCGCTCCCTCCCACGGCCCCACCTGGAACCGCGCCGTTCCTGGGATAGCGGGATCCGGGCGGGGCGGGGCGGGGTCCGCCGCTCAGGTGGCTCCCTCGGCCCGCTCCCGCTGCCCTGGAATTGGGGTCATTGCGGTTCTCTTCCAGCCTTCGCTGCCGTCAGCCGTGCAGATAGGCCTGTGCCACCCGGCACGGAAGGATGGAGCCCGGGCTGCTGTTTGGCTCTAGGGTCTGGATCTCATTTTACTATGATTGTTGTGCTTGCAAAGAATAATGAAACGCATTACTCCCTCCTGGATACTCGGGCATCTCTTCAAAAGTAGATCCTAAGGTAGCCACCTGATGCAGGTCCCCCTTTCCCCTTTCAGGCCGTTCTTTTAAAACCTAAATTAAAACCCTCTAAGGATTTTGTAGGGGACTGGAAGAGGAGGGACACGCAGCTAAAAAAATCACCCAAAGGAAGAGTTTTCATGTCATTCTCTCAGAATTATTAACTTCTCATTCCCCAAGATTATTGAGCATGTAGTAATTCTTCTTTAAATTTGTTTTGAAAATGGGCTTCTTGAATGAATTCTGCCCTTGCCTTTGGTATTTTACGGTTGCATCACACATCTGGATCCCTAGTTGTTGCATAATACATACATGTGAGCCCTGCAGGGAATTTTTCTAATGGATGTGGGTTTGGTGTGTTTTTTAGTTTTTTTGTTTTGGTTTGTTTTAAGCACGTTATAGGGTGTATAGGTAATCTGTTCAAACCATATATTAATCTGTGAAGTATTTACAAGATTTTTAGTAACTAACATGGAATAGATTAGTCTCACATATTTATTAGTCATAAAATTTCAATACAAATGATGGTGAAATGTGCCCTTCGTGGATAGAAGTCGGTCGGCTGTCACAGTGGATTCCTTTTTCAATCTGTGAAGAGGATCAGTTTGGTGAACCTAGATATAATGTATGTGAGTCACTTGCTAGACCAGCGATCATAAATTAAACTTGTGTAATTTTTGGTTCTGGAAAGATTTGTTTCCAGTATTTTTACATTTGAAGTCCACATAGCTGTAAGTGGTTTCCATCTTTTAGGTAGATTGCGTCCAGTGAAGAAGGGCTTGACTGATTTGGAGAAAAAATACTCGCTGGTTGAATGCTTTAGAGAGTAAAAATTTCCTGTTGCACTTGTTAATAAGCTAAGCTAAAGTACGTAAACTGGTACCACATTAAGTACAATCCCTAGCAGCAAATCATGCTTCCTCTTAATAATGTTTGTTTTACAGGCAGATTTCTGAGGGAAAGGCCTCTAAGATCCTTGAGTGTCTGTCTGGGGTTAGAGTTTGGGAATTTGAGTAAGCAAAGACTAAACCAGGGGACCAGTTTGCACCTATTAAAGGGAGATGAGATTGTCTCTCCTAGCAGCTTAAAACTGAAATCCAACAGCAGTTTTTACTTTGACACTGATTGTGTTGCTATGCAGCTCCAGGCCAGTAGTTCCTAACCTGGAACAGTTGTGTTTAACTGAGGCACTTGGAAGTGATCTGAGTGTGCTTTATCTTGAAGGTTGCTTAAGATTTTCCGTGATACGTTATCAATAGTGGCAGAGAAATCAAAATGGAATGGTTCTTCTTAAGCTCTTAAGTCTCTGTACTGTCAAATTAACTGCTTAAAAATGCAGAGTATTTACTTTTTTTTTAAATTTATTTTTAGTTTATGTGAATTGGTGCCCTGCCTTCACGTATAACCGCACAAAGGTGTCAGATCTTAGTTGTTAGCTGCCATGTGGATGCTGGGAACCGAACTCAGGTCCTCTGGAAGAACAGCCAGTGCCCTCAACCGCTGAGCCATCTATCTAGCCCAAAAATGCAGAGTATTTACTTTTAAAAGGGATTTGCAATGTAAAAGAACCAAGTAGTCAGCTAGGCGGTTGAAACTTCTCTGTCAAGGATGGTGTAGTAAAGGTTGTTGGTTAGGTAAGATGCTCAATGAATGGGCGGGCATGTTCCTTCCCATTTCTAAGACTTAGGATTTTAAGTGTATGTGTAATGGTGTTATTATTTTGTTTCAAGATGATGATCTCTTCAGACAGCATTGGGCTCTGCTTCTTTTGTTTCTTTAACCCTGGAATTTAAGTTCTAAATATGATATGCCTCATTTGTAGAAAGGTAATTTGTAGTTCTTTCAAAGACAACATTACTCTGGAATTCATACAGGCAAAGGTGATGATTTAAAAATAGCCAGGGAAAAGTTGAGAATTTGCTAAAACGTCAAAAATAATTGGGGTTTTAGCACATGCCTAACCTTTTCCTTGGGCTAGAAAGATTGTTTAGTTAGAATGCTATTTTGTTTAGTTTTAGACTGTACCAAAGATAGCTTTTATTAATTAAGCAATCATTAGGTGTCTCTTTTCTGTTGTAGGATACAAAGAAACTGGCCAGTTCATTAAGGAGTCTGTAGTTTAATGAAGAAATTAAATTAAAACCTTAAAAGTTTCTTAAAATAAAAACGTAATAGTTCTTTTGAAAATTTGAATTAGGATCGAAATCAGTTTAATAAACATTTTTACAGAGTACTAAGTTGCATGTTCTGCTTTATTTGTAACTTTGGAAGTGTAAAAATAGTTTAATTTGAAAAATTTACCATAAGAAGTACTTAAAACTTGTCTAGGGGACAGAAATATAAATATGCTATAACTCAGAAATTTATTCTTATCAATGGGACAGTCATTAAGTACTGTAAGTATACTAAGCATGCTGATATGGGGCATACAAAAGAGTTCATTTTGTGTGAATGAGGCCAGAAGAACTTTACAAAATAGGAGTGATTGAACTTGGTCCTGAAAAGTTTTTTTTTTTTTTTTTTTTTTTTTTTATTTTGAGATATGGGGCATGGTGAGACATGCTCCTAGCATGTGAAAGGATCTCTGAAGTTGTATTGTACAGAGGCCAGAGTTTGTTTGCTGGGAAAAAAAAATGAGAAATGGGAAAAAGTATTATTGTTGGTATCCATGAAAGAGAAAGGTTTAAATAGCAGGTTGGGTGTGGGGAGTAACATGGTCAGTAACAGGAGGAGGAAAGAATGAAAATAACTGATTGAATTAGGGAGTTTGCATGGTTTTTGGTAGCTGGAAAGTCAAAATATTAATAGGTTGATAAGATTAGAGCACAGTTTAGAAATTGATCAGAAGGGAGGAAAAGTCAATGAGTTTGACTTCTTGTTGTACATATAAATATATTTGTTAGGTAAAGTAATGAATTGTACTAAAAGGGAATTTTAGGGGCCAACTAACACACCTCCACACACAAACACAATGTTTTTAAACTTCGATTGCTTTCAGATTGAGCTTATGCTCAAGTACTTACTTTTCAGTGTGACTCACAGTGAAGGCAGAGGCAGATGTTTGAATCTGAACTTTGCTTGCTGTTGTCTGACTTTTGTTAAGATACTTCGACTGTCTGTCCAGTCCTCATTTTCCCAGCTGTGAAAGCATAATTGGTTAGTTACTTTACTTTGACAAAGTGCCTGCCAGAAATAGCTTGAAGGAAAAGAGTTTGATCTGGCTTCTAGAGTCACAGGATACAGTTCATCATGGAATGGCTTGACTCAGGTGGAACTTTTGGTAATTGCATTTTTTCCTGGAAGACCAGGAAGTAGAGGTATTGAGACTGTACACAGACCCTCAGTCTGCTCCCCAGCTAGGTCCCAGGACCTCCTCAAAGAGTGCCACCAGTCCTGGGGACCAGATCTTAAGCAGATGAAACTAAACTGTAAGGGACATTTCAAGTTCGTACATAATAGTAATAACATCCAGCTAAAAATGCTGCTGACAGAATTACATGTGATGACAAGCCTAAAGGAAAATCAAGATTCATTATCATTAATGAAATTAGGGTAATTCTTAGTATCTAGTTCAGTGAACCTTATTTTTTTTCTCCTTTCCACTATGTTCCAGCATGTACCCCCTAAAGAACATTTTGTTGAGCTACATTAAAGTAATATTTTACTTTTAAAAAATGATTTATTTTATGTACATTGATGTTTTACATGTACATATGTATGTCTCTGAGAGGGTGTCAGATCCGCTGGAACTGCACTCACTGGCAGTTGTGAGCTGCCAAGTGGATACTGGGAATTGAACTTAGGATCACTGAAGATCTCTAAATCACTCAGCCATTTCTCCAGCCCCTTACTTTTCTTATTTTAAAAATTGTGGAGACTCCATCTAGCTGCCAAAGAAGAAACATGTAGGACTAAAGTATAATGACTGAGTATGGGAAAGACTGAAATAAGAAAATAAAAGAGGCACATGTCAAAAAAAATGTGTTTTAATCTATCCAGTGTTTATGAGGTAAAAAATATAAACATAATTTTGACAGAATTCTCATTAGAAAATGACAGAGTCTGTCATATGTAGCTTTGTCAAATAGGACTAGATTGTTGAGCTTGTCCCGAACTTTGCCCTGGGACCACTTCTTCTTTTTGGCCTTGCCACCGGACTTATTTACTGGGTCTTTTGTCTTTTTGGCCGACTTTCCGGCATCTTTCTTCTTCTTGTCATCCTTGGGAGGCATGGTGGAGCAGGGAGAGTGGCCGTAAACTGTTTTTAAACATAGCCTTGACTGCATTTTCTGCTCAGAACTGCTTAATGCTTTCTGCTAATGTGTCAAATCAGATTTAGGGTTCGGTAATATGATATCTATGATAGTTTGAATAGAATAACCCCATTGGCTCATATATTTGAATGCTTGGTCATAAGCGGGGGAGGTGCTACTTGAGAGGGGTTAGTATGTGTGACCTTGTTGGAGGAAGTGTGCTACTGGAGGTGGGCTTTGGTTTTCTTTTCTTTCTTTCTTTCTTTTTTTTTTTTTTAAAGATTTATTTATTATTAAGTATACAATATACAGAAGAGGGCACCAGATCTCATTATAGATGGTTGTGAGCCACCATGTGGATGCTGGGAATCGAACTCAGGTCCCCTGGAAGAACAGTCAGTGTGCTTAACCTCTGAGCCATCTCTCCAACCCCCCTCCCTTTTTTTTTTTTTTTTTTTTTTAACCGAAGTTGCTGTGGTCATGTTGTGGTCATGTTGCACAGCAATAGAATACTAAGACAGTGTTGCTGGTCTGATGTTGTCTGACCTCAGGTTATTTTCCTGCATCTCTACTCTGAGTTGCCTTTATGTACCTTAACTGGCTTGGTAAATCCAATTGCTTGGCCCTTTCTCTGCTTTCTGGGTTCTGTCTGCCTCTCTCCCTCAAGGTTTCATTCAAAGACTATTTTCAGGGATCATTTCTACAGTCCATTACAATTTTTTATTTAGTCATTCATTTGCTCAGATATGTTATGAGGTTATGTAGGAAATGTTCTACTATGTGTAATCCCTTCCTAAGAGCCTGATGTTAGTAAGCATCTATCAAGAAAGTCTTAAATATACACCTTTCAAAAATATTTTAAAAACATTCTAGCTAAAGGTTTAATTTTCTCTTCATGTCCCAGAAAATACTTGTGTTAGGATTTTGTGCTTATTTTGCATTGGTTCGCATATACCCAGTTTTATCTGGCAGTGGATTTCTATGGATGCACATGGAAACGCAGGGAACATGGCAGAAGGCAGTGGCAGAAGCAGCGGTGGATAGCAGGAGACTTTTAACACTGTTTCTATGTAGAAAAGAGCTTTATTGTCAGGTATATGTTTGTGATTGACAGAGGTTATGGCAGAGAAGGTAAGAAGAAAGAGAGAAGGAGAGTGAAATGGAGAGGGCTCCCAAGAGAAGACAAAGGGAGAGAGAGGGAGGGAGATGCTCACAGGAACCTTGACATCAGAGCTCATGGCTCAGTGGCCAGCTCTAAACTCTAACAAGGTAAAGAATCATTTAAACCTGAAAGTATGGTCATTTTCTGTGCTGTCAGGTCTACACTGGCTAATGTCATGTTACCTAGAGCCAAACTGGCAGAATTTAGTTGCATGACCTTGGGCAAATACTGAATATATAAACATGTAGAGGAAAAGGACCTCTGTTGGGTCCTTAAAGAAATGGACCATCTCTGCCATAACCTTTCTGTTTAAGGAAATCTTATGTTTAAAGACTTAGTTATTTATTATGTATACAGTGTTCTGCCTGTATGTCTGCCTGCACGCCAGAAGAGGGCACTAGATCTCATTACGGAAGGTTGTGAGCCACCATATGGTTGCTGGGAATTGAACTCGGGAGCTCTGGAAGAGCAATCAGTGCTTCCAACTGCTGAGCCATCTCTCCAGCCCTGAAAGGCTTGTTTCTGTACTGGGCTCAGCATTGCTGCTTGCTATCTTAGTTACTAGAGAGGCTGAAGACAAAGGTCCCTTGAGTTCAGGAGCTTGAGGCCAGTCTGGACAACACTGAGACTCCAACTCAAAATAACTTAAGTTTGTATTTAAAATCAGAAAAGTCACAGGTAAATTATAATCAGTCTGACCTGTAATCAACAAGAGCTAATCCACTAATACAGACAAAAAAAATCATGTAGTAATTATAGAATGAACAGAGAAACATGTTCCCCTCTTTTTAAGGTACGGTTGAGTAGCAGTAACTAGCGGTAGTCAACAAAAAGAGGGAAAGTGACAATGACAGCATCTTTTGTTCCTAATCTGCCTTTTCTTTTTTCTTTTTTTTAGAATTTTTTTTTTTTTAAACTTTATTTGCCTTGGTGTTTGCCTGGAACTGGAACTACAGACAGTTATTAGCTGCCATGTGGGTGCTGGGAATCGAACCCGGGTCCTCTGGAAGAGCAGAGGGTGCTCTTAACCGCTGAGCCATCTCTCCAGCCCCTCTTTTTTTTTTTTTTAAGATGTATTTATTTATAATGCATACAGTATACAGAAGAGGGTAGCCAGATGTCATCATAGGTGGTTGTAAGCCACCTGTGGTTGCTGGGAATTGAACTCAGGTCCTCTGGAATAGCAGTTAGTGCTCTTAACCTCTGAGTCATCTCTCCAGCCTTCATATTGTCTTAAGAACATTCTTTCCCGTAGTTATAAATTCCAGGAAAAAGGATGAGATGATGAAGTAGATGCAGAATGTCTGGTATTGATGGGCATCTTGGAGCTCTTCTGTAAGAGGGCTGCTTATGTTTCTGTACAGCTTGGCCAGGATCCCCAGCATACCATTTATTTAATTCATAAATTAATTTGGACAATTTTTACACTTCACTGTCCATTCTGTGTCAGTCTTTTGATGAGCTAGTTGGCTTATGGCTGCTTTAAGCTTTCTCAGTCATGTAGAATCTGTTTTAGCCTTCTGGTTTATCTCATGAACAGAGCCTAAAGTGCTTGACAGAATTTGACCTGACAGCTTTACAGTTATGTAACACTGAGCAGAAGCTTAAAAACAAGAGGGAGAATCGAGGGATTTAGTATAACATCCTCCCTTCCTCCCTCCCTCCCTCTTCCCTTGCCTTTGTAAACTGGGACAGAGCCACTATACTACTAGTCGTTTATGGAGTTCTCAGACTCTAAGGTTGTTATTCTAATTATAAGACATTAGGGGAAAAAAAAACTTATATGTTTAAAAGGTCTTTAGGGTGGGCCTGTTCAGTTATTCTGCATCACTAATGAGACTGAAGGCTAAAGATGGTAAGTAATTTGCTTATGACCATGAAGGTAGGGGCAAAGCTGAGCCAGGGTCCTCTCAAATGCAGTATGTATATAGAATATTAAATCATGAAATAGTTAACAGCAGCTTAACAAAAAAAATTTATGCAACTATGAAAAATACTAGTGTGTGATTTTGCATATTAAATAAAAATAATTATAATAGAAGGTGTATTTTGTTGCCAGGCCCATGTTTTTCCTCCTTTATTAGTAGCATCATAGTGGTCAGGTTTCTTTTTTTTTTTTTTTTTTTAAATATTTATTTATTATGCATACAGTTTACAGAAGAGGGTGCCAGATCTCATCATAGATGGTGTTTTGCTGGAAATTGAACTCAGGACCTCTGGAAGAGCAGTCAGTGCTCTTAACCTCTGAGCCATCTCTCCAGCCCCTGGTCAGGTTTCTTAAATTGTGAATCTCTTTACTCAGAATGGTATGAATTTGTACCTTAGAGAATTAGGTGATATTTCTAAATGATGCTTATGTCAACATTCAAATTATGACTGCTATAAATGTGTTAAATGTAGACTATCTTTAAAGCCTGACTATGAATGCTTTAAAGATAAATGCCTATTTATCTATTTCCCACTGACTCGCAAGCTTAATGAAGTTTAGTGTTGAGAGTGGCTTGTAAGAAAAGTGGTGGGTATAGGGGACGACTTGGAAACACAGGAGTTTTTTTTTTTTTCCCATGTCCTCAAGTTTATTTGTAAAAACAGCATAGGGTCCTGATCATCAGCAATAGTGTGAAGGTGTATCAAGCCTGGGCATCTCTGGGAGCTTGAGTTGGAGCTGAGGCGACTGCCTTGGTTTGAACCTTGGGCCATGGAGCCTCTGATCTTCTTCCCAGGCTTGGGGTGAGCCATCAAATCAAGCTGGCAGAGTTTGTTGCTGGGGCCTTTTGGCATCTTGGGCTGAACCACTTTGGGCTTCCCCAGGGCCTTGATGGCCTGTGCGTGGGCACTCATGGCCTTTGCATTGTTCTCCTGCATCTTCTTCAGGCCTTTCTTGTTGTGCTTCTTGGCAAAGCGCATGTTCCTTAGGAACTTGGGGTTGGCCCCCTTAAGAGACTCATCTCTCTGTGATCGGGGCTTCTTGATGCTATTCCTGCGCCATTTCCGGGACTGGCTGTGTGTGGTGTGGTTCTTGGACTTGGCCATGTCTGCGCGGTAACCGGCGGCTCCCGAAGCGCCTGGGACCCGAAACACACGAGTTTTAAAAGGTAGGGTGTAAGTATGTGATTAGGCCTCAAGAGTTAAGTATTTTTTCCATATTAAAACCAATGGTGGATTTAGTTGTTATTTTTTTTATTTTTTTGTTCTTTATTTTTATGTGAATTGGTGTTTTGCCTGTATGTGTGCCTGCAGTCAGTACCATCTCTCTAGCCAGGATTTAGTTAAGTCTTTAGGGTAGAGAATTATTTTTATTTTTTTTTTCATATTAAAACCTGTGATGAATCTAGTTGTAAAACTTCATAAATTGTAGTCTTTGGGCTGGAGAGATGGTTCAGTGGTTAAGAGCACTGACTGTTCTTCCAGAGGTCCTGAGTTCAATTCCCAGCATCCACATGGTGGCTCACAACTGTCTATAATTCCAAGATCTGACACCCTTACACAGTTATACATACAGGCAAAACACCAATTCACATAAAAATAAGTATTAAAAAAATTAAAAAAACCTGCAGTCTTTAAGTGTTTTTTTTTTCCTTCTGGTGCTTTTGTGCTTTGTGAGTTTGAGCACATCAAGAAACAGGATTGTTTTCTACTTTAATTAAACTGTGTATACAAGTAAAGGAATAATACTTAACAGTAAAAACAAGCCTCGAAGTTACATCTCTGCTTAAACACCTCACTTGAGAAGGATGAAGAATGAAGGAGAATGAATTGTCTTCATGTTAGTCCTCTTTCATTTGCCTTCCCGTAATGAACAACCCCATCCTCCACTCTTCTCCTTTCCTCTTGCACACGTGCTCTCAGTATGGACTATAAGGCTAGTTTGCTTTCCTACATTTGAACTTATGACAGGAGAAAAGATCGCCTAAGCTGACAATTAAGCTGTGTGATCATTGTAACCATAGAGCTAATATTTTATTTTGTGGTCCCTCCCCCACCTCTGGTTTTTTAAGATAGGGTTTCTCTGTGTAGCCCTGGTTGTCTTGGAATTTAACTCTGTAGACCTGGCTGGCTTTGAACTCAGAGATCCCTGCCTACTTCTACCTCCTGAGTGCTAGGATTAAAGGTGTGCATCAACACTGCCCAGCTTTGTGGCTCCTTTCTAATAAAATTTTTTTTATTTTTTTATTTTTAGATCATAAAAAACTTCCTTTAATCAAGGCTTGTAACAATGAAGAGAATTGTCAGATAAAATGAAAACATTTCCAATACATTGAAACAAAAACCCATAAGTCACCATAAATACAATACCCAACAGTGAAAACCACAACAGCAAAGTCACACCATCTCTGTAACAGCCATGATCTGATTTTCACATGCTTTCAAGAGATGGCAAATACAGCCCGCTGGATACAGCACATACTAGGGCGTTGAGGTCACGCTATCAGACAGGATTGTGGCATTGGTGGCTCAACTCAAGTAGCAAAGCAGATACCGGCACATCCAAACAGTGTATTGAACGAACATCCTTTACATATCAAAGTGAGAAATAAGAAAGCAACATAGGCAGGCTATCAGAAAGATGGTAGAAAGTAAGTCAGCTGTGTAAAGCTTCAAGTGGAAAGGTGGTTCATGGCTTCATTTCTTTGGCTTCTTGGGTAGTGGCCGCCGGAACAGTAAGATGTGAGGTTCTGGTTCATGGATCATATAATGGACCCATCCCTGACTCTGCTGAACACCAAGGTTTCTCCATTCAGATTCAGACATCAAATGGGTTTTAGGGACCAGCTTGGCTATGTCCTTGGGCAACATGACATGCCGGTACTCGAACTCCTCGTCGTCGTCGTATTTGTCCCAGTAGTAAATTTGTTTGTGCGACATGCCTGCTCTGCCCGAGGGCGCTCAGCCCCGCGCCACTGGCCTCCAGACAATTCCCAGCAGCACACCTCTAATAAATTTTTTTTTAAAACTTTATTTATTTATTTATTTGCCTTGGTGTTTTGCCTAGAACTGGAACTACAGACAGTTTTTAGCTGCCATGTGGGTGCTGGGAATTGAACCCGGGTCCTCTGGAAGAGCAGATGGCGATGCTCTTAACCGCTGAGCCATCTCTCCAGACCCCCTCTAATAAAATTTTATCTACCAAGATTCTGGTTGATATCTCTGGAAATCATAGGGATTGTTTTCTCTTTAAAGGAAATCCTGGGGCTGGAGAGATGGCTCAGCGGTTAAGAGCACCCTCTGCTCTTCCAGAGGATCCAGGTTCGATTCCCAGCACCCACATGGCAGCTAACAACTGTCTGTAGTTCCAGTTCCAGGCAAACACCAAGGCAAATAAACAAATAAAATAAAGTTTTAAAGGAAATCCTGTGATATTAAAATAGTTTCACAAACTTTTCTTTCTTTCCCTAAAGTAGATATTATAGACATTTATGCTTACTAACTGCAGGATTGAATTTGTGTTCTTTTGATAGATTTTTGACTTAAAATCAATTTGATTAAAAAAATACAGACATATAAAATTAGATTTTGAGTTTAGTGTACCATAGTGGCACAGTCCAGCTCAGAAGTGTATGACTCGGGGAATTCTTAGAGCAGGACAGCATAGCCTAGCTTTGTTCATAGCTCTTTAAGAACTGGTAGCTCAGTATTTGTCATAGGTCATCATTTTACTTAATTTTTAAAAAACTATATGTATGACTGCTTCTTTTTTTTTTATTTTTATTTTATGTGCATTGGTGTTTTACCTGCATGTATGTTTCTGTGTGTAGGTGCCATATCTTGAAGTTACAGACAGTTGTGACCTGCCATGTGGGTGCTAGGAATTGAACCCGGGTCCTCTGGAAGAGGAGACAGTGTTCTTAACCACTGAGCCATCTCTCCAGCCCTGAGTATTTCTGTTTATGTGCCTATCTGGTGGCTGTAAAGTTCAGAAGAGGGTGCTAGATTCTCTGGAACTGGGGGTTACACATGGTTCTGAGCCACCCTGTGAGTTATGGGAATTGAATCTGGATCTTCTGGAAGAGCTATTGCTGGAGCCCCAGGGTTTTATTTTTGTTTTAAATTTCTTAATTATGCCATTTTTCAAGAGTACAGTGGTCAGGATCCTCTTCAGAATCTATGTGATCGGTATGTCTCTTCAGTTTCTTTGAATTTACATTACTTTCTACTTTTGCCCCTGTAAACTCCATACCACATGTTTATTTAGAAAACTCTTGGGGGCTGGAGAGATGGCTCAGCGGTTAAGAGCACCATCTGCTCTTCCAGAGGACCCGGGTTCGATTCCCAGCACCCACATGGCAGCTAACAACTGTCTGTAGTTCCAGTTCCAGGCAAACACCAAGGCAAATAAATAAATAAAGTAAAAAAAAAAAAAAAAAAAAAAAGAAAACTCTTACTTTGAATTTTGTTGACTGTTTACTTTATGTGACTTTTCATATATTTTGTTAATGATTATCCAATCAGTAATCTTTGAATAGATTAATTGTTGATAATATCAGGGTATAAGATCTGCTTGTCTAGGCTTTAGTGAGATTAATTCACATGCCTGTGTAGACCTAACAAAGGAGGGAGGCCTATGTCTAACGAAAGCGTCCATAGGCCTTTTCAGTGGCCTTTTTTGAGCGTTGCTAAATTACGAAACTAGCCCTGTTGCTCTTCAGCAATACAGTGAGTAAGTAAACTGTATATGGTAGAATACCATATAGCAAAACAAAACCCAAACAGTTAACTAGCGGATACAGTAGCATTTGTGTTTCTCACAGAAGCAAAGTTGAGTTTGTAAAGAATATCCTAAAAGATTGTAATTCTAAATTTAAAAGTCAGCAAAGCTGATGTTCTAGTTAATCCTACACTATGAAACAAATCACATTTAACAATTCTTTCCCTATATGGAAGTATGTTATCTACTGTTTTCATGATATTAGATGTATTTTTGTATTTTTTTGTTCTGTTCATCCATTAATGTGATGTTGTGTTGCAATTACTGAAGTGTTTTTATTTCTGACATTTAGCTTATTTTATTTGTTTGCTCTTTCATAATATTAGCTTAATCAACTTAAGTAGTTTCAAGGGAAAACAAGACAAAGATATTTTTTTCTTAGTATTGCATTATATTAAGCCATTTGGGTGAGAACTTTTAAATTCTATTGTAAATTTACTATTATAAATACGATTGTCTTTTCTAGTTTTAATTTCAAAACAATTTTTTACAGTTGTATTTGGTCTATTCTCCCTCCCTCCCTCCCTCCCTCCCTCCCTTCCTTCCTTCGTTTCTTTTTGTGCCTGGAACTTACTATGTAGACCAGGCTTGTCTGTAATTCACAGAAATCTGCCTGCTTCTGTCTCCTAAATCCTCGGATTAAAGGCATGTATCATCATGTCTGGCCTTAAGAAACAAAATGAATAACAAGCGGGTTTTTTGTATGTTTTTCATTTTCTCCTACAGACGTTTATATATGAAGTTTATCTGACCTACCACAACATTCACCCATTGTAAGTATATATAATATAGTAGCTTTTGTTTTTCTCTGTGTGTGTCCACATATAGTGATTCTCAATTATTTATTTATTCATTCATTCATTCATTCATTTATTTATTGTTTCTTTTTTTCTTCAAGAGAGGATTTCTCTGTGTAAGGCTCTGGCTGTCTTGGAATTTGATCTGTATGCTAAGCTGTCCTGGAATTCACAGAGATATACTCTGCCTACCAAGTGCTGGGATTAAAGGTGTGCTACCTTTAGTAAGCTGTATAGTGAATTTTTTTTTCTTTTTTAAAAAAACTTTATTTATTTATTTGCCTTGGTGTTTGCCTGGAACTGGAACTACAGACAGTTGTTAGCTGCCATGTGGGTGCTGGGAATTGAACCCGGGTCCTCTGGAAGAGCAGACTGTGCTCTTAACCGCTGAGCCATCTCTCCAGCCCCGTGAATTTTTTTTTTTAAAAGCAGATTTGTAGGGTTGTTTATTAGCTGGACTAAATTTACTTATTTTTCTTGGGTTTGATTTTTTTTTTTTTTTTTACAAATAATTTAAAAATATGCATCAAACTATGACCTAGCATTTAGTTGTGAAACATTTGTGTCATTCCATAAAGTTCCCATGTATTAAAAAATTAGAATTTATTTATTTCATATTTGTAGGTGTGTTACCTGTGTGTATATATATATATTACTGCATGTGTACCTGATGCCAGTGGAGGTCAGAAGATGGTATCATATCCCCTAGGACTTGGAGTATGGATGGTTGTGAGCTACCATGTGGGTGCAGAAAAACTGAACCTAGGTCCTCTGTAAGGAGAACAAGTCTTTTTAACTGCTGAGCCGTCTCTCCAGTCTCCACCCCATGTCATTTTATAGTGACTGTTATGTTGAGGGTATGTAAAGAGTTTATTTATACATGCATTTTTATGTGTATGACCATATGTGCATGTCTTATAACTATATGAACATTTACAGAATATCCATGAATTTCTGTCATTGCCTATCTTTTGTTGCTATTTTGAGATAAGACATGAAGCCTGGGCTGGCCTGGAACTCTCTGTATAGTCCAAGATTTTCTCAAACTCTTAACCAATTTTCCTTCCTTAGTCTCCATAGTGCAAGTGTGAGCCGCCATGTCGGGCTTTATTGCCTGTTTTAAGTATAAATAATAATAGAATGTTTTTGACATATGTGCTTAGAGAAAATCAACAGACTCAGGCTATCTATCTTGACACAGTGAAATAGAAGTATAGAAGTTTTAGAATAAAATAGGAGATATCACAGTAGGTTTGTTATGTTTTGTTTTTTGTGGGTTCTCTCTCTCTCTTTCTTGAGTAAGAAAAGATGACATTCATCTAAGTATATTGTCCATGTTTATTAGAGGATGGCCTTTCCTGTGGATTTGCTGGACAACTGCACACATGAGGAACTGGAAAATTCTGCTGAGGATTACCTCTCCAACTTAAGGTGTGGAGACCCTGAAAATCCAGAGTGTTTTTCCATTCTCGATACTACGGTAAGACATTCTGCAGGGATTTCTTTTTTTTTAAGCCAACCTTTTAGTCCAACTTACACACAAAATTAGTATCTTTTAAAAAAATATCAGCATAAAACAATTTTGAAATATTTACCAGAAATATACCAGTAAAATCTATTAATATTGATTAATCAATAATAGCAAATTGAGGGGTAGATCAGGGTTTTTGGTGTATGTGCACGAACGTACATATGGAGGCCAGAGGAAGACATTAAATGTTTTCTTCTATTGCTTTATATTTATTCCCTTGAGACAGGATTTAGACCAAACCTAAAATTTGCCATTTCAGTTAGGCTTGCTAGCCAGTGAGCTTTCAGAGCCCTTCTGTGACAGACACATGGGTTATTCATTTCTCAGAGGCTGTCTTTAGCCTTTAATTTATAGCTAAGAAGCATACCAATTTTGTTAGGACAAGAGACCATGTCAAAGTGGTGTCACTTAAATTTACTTTAGATTTGGAATTTTGAATTTGGAAAATCCTATTAAAAAAAAAAAGAGGCTCAAAATTACATTTGAATTGCACTATGAATTGTTTTTTTCCCTTTAAAAATGTTGTGGTTTTGAAAAATAAAAATTTTGATCTGTAAGCTGTGTTACTTTGAGACTTGGGGTGATTTAAATTCCACTATGAACTGGAGCACCCAGATTTCTTAATATCCCTAGCCTGCTTCTGGGAGTGATTAAAGATGAAAAATTTTTACTATATGGGAGAGTGAGCATGTGTGGAAGCCAGAGAGCAGCTTTTAGTCAGTTCTCTCCTCCAACCACAAGGACTGAGTGAGCAAAGTCGGGGGCAGGTTCCTTTACCCACTGAGCTATCTCACCTGTCCCAACTTCTCCAGCATGAAGACTTTTAATTCTCTAAATTGACTCTAAGTAAAATATTAGTTCTAGGCCAATGAAGGCAGGGCAGTATTCGAGTATTGCATCTATCTTGCTGAAGCAGCAATTTACTTTCCTGGTTTCTTTTACTAGAAAATGAAATATGTCCCTCTCGTGAAGTCTAATGATAATAAACTATAGTTGGTTTTGCAGTGACATTTACTTAACTCAGTAGCATGGCTGGCATTTAGGAATGTTTCTAGAAACAAATTTTCATTTGTTTGCATATGAAAATTCTTGCAGAAAAGAAGCCTCTTTGTCATTGCTGGTTGATTGTTTTTATTCCTTTTGAGAGAGACTAGGGATATCGCATGAAGTAAAGCTGTATGCTAGAGTATACTGAGAAAAGCTTAAGTTCTGGCAAGTCCTTGGCTGTGTTCTGACATGTATTTTCATTAAATTCTCCACTAATCTTGAACCATCTTTTATTTCAGATTCCTATTAGCCTGTCAAATGTGGGCTTTGTGCCTCTTTATGGTGGCAGTCAGACCCAGAAAGTTCTTGCTCTCTTTGCTCCTGAGGATTCACTCACAGGTCTCTTCTCTGTTTCATTTCTGTAAATTGAGCAGCTTAAGTCCAGACTGTTAAGAATTTGCTGAGAAACTACATAAAATAATTTGTTGTAAAAACTTATTTCAAACTTTACTTTTAGAACAATGCAGTACTCAGTTGCTTATAATTAAGCATTTAATGAATGAAACAAAGTAAAGGTAAAAATTATGAGTCTAGGATCAAGGGAGGGGGAGTGGACCTGAATGGGGGACACCTACCTGGATTCAAGGGGTGTTGGATTTGATTCTCAACATGATAGAAAAGGGAAGCAAGCTAGAATGCGTGTATTTTATAGTGTGGTTATAATCCTTAACAAGTAGCTATATGATTGTCTATTATAAGCTTTTAGACTTCAGTGTTAATGGCCCTTTTTCTGTTGTAGCTGTGGCACTCTACCTCGTTGACCAGTGGTGGGCTATTGATGATATTGTAAGAACATCTGAACCTTCTAGAGAGGGTCTAAAGCAGGTAATCAGATCATGTCCTTCAGTGATTCCTGTAAATTGATAGTTTTCCCCCATTGTCATAGAACCAAGTTACACTGAACTCCTGGGATTTCTTATGAAATCGGGACCTCTGTTTATATGATCTTTCCTTTTCTGAGGGATGGGTGAGAAGAGTGAGTTACCTTGGTTAGCTGACTGAGTTAGCTACTTAAGTTTCTGCCCCTCTGTGTGGTGAGGAGGAGCCAGTGTTGTGGTGTGGGTGCAGTTGAAACACTCTAGTTGGAAGAAACAGGAGGCCCGTCAGGTTCTCACATCTCAGACAGGCCATGCTGCAGTGCCTGTTCACATTTCTTCCTTTGTGTTTGGAATTCTGAGACATCAGACTCAAAGGGCAGAAATTTTAGGGAAGTAATATCTGAGTGTTCTTCCTTCTGGATATTATATGTATTCATAAAAAGAAGTTTTACAAAAGTAATCAAACATTACTCCTTCTGGATATTGTATTTATTCTTGAATATGCCTTTAGATTCCAGAGTAATAGGCTCATTTCACAGATGCTCGGATAGTGCACATCTGAATATCTGCCCAATCTCTGTAATGCAGCCTGGTCTTGAACTACTGTAGAGAAAGAAGAAATTTTAAATATGTATAAAGCTATAAAATACATGTAGATAGCCATCCAAGAGTGCAACTTTTCAGCTCTGACAGTGGAAGTATATATATAAAGTAAATATCTCATGCAGTTAAAATATAATTGAGGTATGGCATCTTAGGGAGGACATAGACAAGGGTTAAAGGATAGAGACGGACAAATAGATGCTGTGTCCTCTCCTTCTCACTGGGAGAAACTGAAGACTCCAGGAGTGGACTGGGAAAGGGGACGACTTAGGCTTGGTCACCTTCAGCTTAGTATCTGGATGACAGTGTTGCCTCTGAGAAGTGGGACATCAGTGAAGGGTGGGGCAGAAGGGCCAGCTGCTCTGTCAGATTCTGGCTAATTAGGAAAAATTGGTAAAGTCACAGGAGAAAATAGCTTGTTTATATGATCATGAGCAAGTGACATTATTGTTGTAGACTTTATTTTCCATTATTTTATTTGTCATAAAATTAAATTGAGATAATTAAAGATTACAACCCTGTGTCTTAAACTTATATTTAGTTATATGGGTGAAGGCCCCTTAGGCTTATGCTACAAGATTGTCCTCCCTTTCCTGTTCTGTTCATCACACCACCAGTTCCCTGTAGGACATGTATGGTATGTTAGCAGTTTTCTGTGTCCCTGTGCTGAGTGAAGGAACTAATTTCTGCAAAGCAGATTCCAGAAACAAAGATGGAACCTGGGCACATTAGCTATTTTTCTGTGATAAATACCATGACCAAGGCAGTTTATAGAAGGAAGAGTTTGTTTACGCTTACAGGTCCAGAAGAAATAAAGAGTCCATCATGAAAGGGATGCATGACAGCAAGCATCCATAGTGGTAAGAGGAGGAAACTGAGAAATCACATCCTGAACTACAACCACCAAAGCAGAGAGCAGCTGGAAGTAGGGCAAGGCTATAGTATCTCAAAGTCTATCCCCAGAAATGTGCTTTCTTAGGAAGGCTGCACCATGTTAACCTCCTCAAATAGCTCCCAACAACTGGAATCCAAATGTTCAATACTTGAAGCCCATAGGGGGCATTTCTTAAAGCACCACACAGAGAATGTATCTCAATTGATAGAGTACTTGCCCAGTATGCAAGAAACCCTGAGCTTGATCTCCAGCATTGCATAAAGTGGGTATGCTGCCATTCCTATAAACCCAGCACCTAATAAAAAACAAACAAACAAACAAACAAACAAAAATCCCAGCACCTGGGAGGTGGAACATAGGAAGATTAGAAATTCAGGGTCATTCTCAGCAGTATAGTAGGTTCAGTATCACCTTTGGCTTCATTGAGACACTGTCTCTAAAAAAATAGAAACAAATGAATTTAAATAGGAATAGATGCAGAGTAATGTGTGTATGTATGTGTGTGTGTGTTTCAGGAAGTTTAATTGCATATAACATACTACCCTCAAAATGAAACAGCAGCATGTGTGAGAAAAAAAAAATGACTAAATAAATAGAAGAAAACGAAACTAAGAAGCCTGATAGCAAGCTCACATTAGTTAAACACAAGGCCAACAGAGATATTAGAGGGTCCAAAGCACTCCTATGGGAGAAGATGGAGATTCCCAAATTACTCCCAACTGGCTTTGTTTTATTTCGTCAGTAGTTAAGGTTGTGATGATATAAAATTGAGAAAACATTATGGATATCTTCAAATGTTTGTACTCTGTGTGGCTGCATATTATCAAAGAATGGCCATTGAAAAGTAGATTTCAGCTCAGTGTGAGAGTGAGTTGGTTGATTACTGCTACATAAAAAAGTGGCCTTGTCAATTAGAGGTAGGCTATTTTGTCATTTCTTGTTTGACTTGGGAGAGCCTTTGCCAGGGGTATTTATTTTTGGAGTAGTGTGTGCAAAAAAAGATAATAAGTTTCTTCTTCTGCACAAATGATCAGGACAAAATTGGTTTCCTTTAAGGAATTGATTCTTAACCTGTGGGTTGTGACCCCTTTGGGGGTTGAATGACCCTTTCACAGGGGCTCCCTGTCAGATACTTGCAATTCATAACAGTAACAGAATTACAGTTGTGAAGTAGCAATGAAAATAATTTTGTGGTTGGAGAGTCATCACAACATGCAGAACTATCAAAGGGTCACAGCATTAGAAAGGTTGAGAACTGCTGCTTTAAGGGGACTTGAAAGAAATAGACTTTAGAAACAGAAGTCATGTTTCTAGCATTAGAGATGTCTGTGGGAACACTGACTTTTTATAGTTTTTAAAAATATATTTTTTTAAATACAGGGTCAGGAATGGCGTGAAAGGGGTTTGAAGCAGGGTATGTGGTGGGGAACTGATGTGGGATGGCTTTCTGTACTCTGAATATTATTGGTAAATAAAGGAACTGTTTTTACATATGGCAAGACATCTTAGAAATAGGTTGGAAATTTGACCGTAGATAAAGGGGAAGGAGGGCAGAGTCAGGAGAGATTCAATATGACTGCCCAAGAAGTAAGACATAAAGAAATAGGTAAGCCACAGGCCACGTGGCAAGACAGATTAATAATTGAAATGGCTTGAATTAAGATGCAAGAGTTAGCTAGCAATATGCCTGAGTCATAGTCCAAGCAACATGTAATTAATATAAGCATGTGAGTCATTTTGGGGGCTAACCAGCAGCAGATCAGTGGGTATGCTGGGACTGGGGGTCTATGCCGAGCCAGAAACCTCTTGTACAGGGATCAGTGGCTAGGGCCACAGAGCCCCCTTTGATCTGGGCAGCTAAAATCATGATACTACTACACTGAGTGAGATGCTGGACAATGTGTGCCTTGGGACCTGTTTTGCCTTTTTAGAATTTGCTACAAGGCACTATCCCATGGGTAAAATGCATTTGTGGGAATGAATGGGCTGTTCTTGTTGGGAGTGATTAGCTTTGATTCTGTGATAATAGAATGGTTTCAGATTGTGTATTTGAAGTGCTCTGGATGACAGTTGGAGCTGTGGGAGATGGGAACAAGGTGATTGATTGGTGTTTCCTAATAGCTGCATATTGTAACTGCTGTGCCTGCTGTTTGACTCTCTTTGTAGGTGAGCACTCTTGGAGAAAGAGTGGTTCTGTATGTTCTCAACCGAGTTATTTATAGAAAACAGGAAATGGAGAGAAATGAGATCCCATTCCTGTGCCATAGCAGTACTGACTATGCTAAGATTCTGTGGAAGAAAGGAGAGGCTGTTGGGTTTTACTCAGTTAAGCCTACAGGTGAGTTTTACAAGTTACTTAAATTGTGTTACAGAAGTCTCCATTTTGACTCCCAGCTGTGTCAAAAATCAACACCTAGAGTGCTAATTGAGATGCTTGCACTTAGGATTTCTTGGGACTGTCAGAAAGAGAGGATTGTTAGGAAAGTTTTGAAGAGTAAAGACTAGACCTTAGACACAGAGGATGGCCTTTCTGTATACACGAGAGAAGATAGTTATTTTCTCTTAGTCTTGAGCCTTGCACCTACTCCTTCCATTTAAAGGTTGCTATTTTTATTTCTGCTGCTGTTCCCATTACTTGTTAAATCCATGTGGCTTACATGCACTGCTGTTTCTACTTAGAATGCTTAATAAATACAAATTTATTTCACTTTATTTTTTTGAGAAAGGGTCTTATTCTTACTCTGATACTGAGGGTGACTGAGTATGCCGTTCTTCATTTGATGTGTCCTGGGAATCCCTTCTCTTCTGGGACCTGAGCTCTGCACCTGCTGTTCTGGTAGGCAGCTCTGTTTTATACCCCAGAGCTGTGAGCTGCTGCTGTGGCACCAACTGATGTCCATAGTCCCCATGCTTTCTAATTGCCATGTCTTCATTGTATTTTCCTTTTAAGCTCCATCGCCCTCTGCTGGGTAGTAGAGGAATTAAGGGTGTTTATGCCAACCTTTAGATTAGTAAGTTTCTTTATTTCAAGGTAGTGCTTTTTCCAAGAGAAACTGAAGCTAACTAAAATTATTTTGAGAAATTGTCCCAAGGAAAAACTAAAACATTTTACCATCTTTTTCTCCCCACATAGATAGTAGGGAAAGATACACTTGTAGTTATAAATTAAGATCTTTAAAAAAAAAAAGTGTGTGTGTGTGTATGTGTGTGTGTGTGTGTGTGTGTGTGTGTGTCTCAGAGTGCACGAATGGAGGTCAGAGGACAATCTGTGGATCTGTGGAGTCAGTTCTTGACTTTGGCCGTGTGGTTCTTAGGGATAACACTTAAGATAGGTTTGGCAGCAATATCTTTACCTTCTGAGCCACCTCACTGGGCCCTAATGTCTTTATTAAGTAAATTTATAGTTAAATGAAGTCAATTGAAGTCATTTATTACTTGATTTTTATTAGCAAGTCGTTTATGGGGTGTGAGTCAGGACTGATGGTGGCTCTGGGGGAAGGCAGAGGAACATGTTCAGAGGTCAGAGTCTTCACAACACTGACATCCAAGAAACTAGACGTGATTTTTTGCTTGAAATAAAGAGATTACTGTGAGGGATTTATAGTTTGTTTTTCTTTTGAATAGTTTTGTTATGATGGTATTCATGGTGTTTTGTTTGTTTATTTATTACTTTTTCTGGTTTTTCTGTGACAGATTTTCTCTGTGTAGCCTGGACTATGCTGAAATTTGCTCCATAGACCAGGCTGGCCTCGAACTCATAGAGATCTGCTTGCTTCTGCCTTTAGAGTGCTAGGATTAAGGGTGTGGCATTACTGCCACCAGGCTTTGCCTAGTTATTTTAATGAAGTGATTGCATTAATTATTTTGTGTGTGTGATTCTAGCAACTAAGCTAGAGGCCTTAAAGGTGCTAAGGTGTTTTCTACCACTGACCTACATCCTCAGGTCTTGATTTTTTTATGCTTTCAAGAAAAAATTGGGGGGGCTGGAGAGATGGCTCAGCGGTTAGGAGCACCGTCTGCTCTTCCAGAGGACCCGGGTTCAATTCCCAGCACCCACATGGCAGCTAACAACTGTCTGTAGTTCCAGTTCCAGGCAAACACCAAGGCAAATAAATAAATAAAGTAAAAAAAAAAAGAAAAAATTGGGAAGCATCAAATATTTCAAATTAGTTTTTCAAACAAATACATTAGAAATTTTTTCTCATTTTGTTGTTGAAGGGGGGCTTTTATTTTTAGTCATGTTATTGAAGTATATATATTTCTGAACTGCATTGAAACTAAAATTATGTTTTATAATTTTAATTCTTATAAGACTTATTGCCCAGTAACAACAGTCTATATACTCACATCTTGTATTTATTAGTAAATAATTTGAGCAATAATGATAAATATCTTAGGTCATATATATTATCAGTATGATGAATGTTCTAGCATACTGTAAGATTTTTCACATAGCATATTTCACTTTTGCTTATAAATTAATATTTTGGCCATAATCTATTATTTAGTCAACCTCTTGAATATAATCCAAATTATATCTACAAGCAATAGTCTTTCTAGATTTGCATTTCCAAACTAGGAATTTAATTTACAATTAAATAGAAATAATAATACTACTTTCTGAGACCAGAAACCATTTTTTAAGTTAGGAAAACTCATTCACATATTTACTCCTTTCAAAAGGTTTAGAAGAAAAAAGCTTATTTTTCTTTAAACATTGGATCAACATTTGAACTGAAATAGGAAAATAGCTATATAAAAGTAGAAAATACACTGAAAGAAATAACAGTAATTGCCTATTGTATATCTTTCAGATCTTTGCTGTCTTAGGTCTAAATATATTTGGAAACTACTTGCCATATAGTTTGTCTCCTAGTTTCTTTACTAGAAGGGTTACTCTAGATTTTAAGATAAGTTTGCACTGATTTTGTCCTTTGTTACTGTGTGGCTTCCCCAGAAGCTCTTTGTAGGTAGATGTAATCTTAGTATGCATTAGACTGGAAACCTGAAGTACATACATCAAAGGAAAATACTATACTAGTTTTGTGACACAACTAGATTAGAATTATAGTATTTTTTGAAAACAAAACAAAAAGTAGGTATGTTTTATCTTTAGTTGACCACGAGTTGTCTGCGTCCTCCAGTGTTGAGTGTTACATTAAAGACAAGCATCCTCAATAAATTCTGTGATTGCTGGAAAACATGATGCTAAACATGATCATTCAGTTGTTTGTTTGCTTGTTTTGGTTTTTCCAGACAAAGAGTTTCTGTGTTACAGCTCTAGCTATTCTGGAACTTTCTTTGTAGACCAGGCTGGCCTCCAACTCAAAGATCCCCCAATCTATGCCTTCTGTGTGCCACCACCAGCTTGGCCATTTTGGTTATTATCAAAATGGAGAATTTTGTAAGGATTCATACATTGCTTGAAATGCTGTACTTCAGAAAGCCAGCATTTCCAGTCCACGAAGCTTCATCTTCCACTGCTGTTGCTCTGTCTCCCTTGGATGCTCACAGAGTTGTACTTAACATGCTAGTTAGTGATGCTTCTGTGTTCAGATACTTTCTACATGCTTTCTCTTTTTTTTTTTTTCCCCCGATAGGATGTGTCTATATTTACATGGTACATTTTAAAGCAACGGCTACATTGGTCATACATATTAGAAACCATAAAAAAAGTTAAGAACTAAAATGTACATCATACACTTGTATATATATATATTTATATATATATTTTTTACAGAGGTAAAAAGGCTTATAAAAAAATCAATACAATAGGGGTTTTAGTACACAGGTGAATGAATTATGCTTCAGGCACTTTAATTTGTTAATGTGAGCAAATAGCTTGGGCGGAGAGAGTCAGGGAAACTTCTGAATAGGAAATCTTTTGGCTAAGTTTTGTTACCACGCATATAAAAATAAAATCTGAATAATTTCTCTCAAATGATTGACGTTAGTATGGCAAAGCTGACTGGGAAAATACTACACACTGTTCAGCGCTTTCTCTTTTTTTAAAAAAGTTTTCCATTTTCTTTTTAGGAGACTTTCTGTAACTTTCTTATAAAATGTAGGATTGGCCACCAATAAAGGATAGTTGTGTTTCTAAGGAACATTATAAATTATTACCTGTTTTGGACCTGACTGCTCTATTGTATTTATTTAAAAAAAATCATAAATGTTAAATCTATGGATACATTTGTCTTATACCATGAATGACTTAAAGAATAGCACTTAATCAGATACAATTGGGATGTTAAACCTCATATTTTATCTTCTTTCCCTTTGTTCTGTATTTAACAAAAACTTAGATGGAAAAATACTCACTTTTTTTCTTTTTCTTTTTTTTTTTTTTAAAGTTGGTCTCTACCACAGACTGAAAGGGCCTTCTTTTCTTCTTTTTCTGTAGTCTATAATGCTTTCACATGCTTCAGTTTTTCACAATTTGGATAAATAAAAATGTGTTCTGTGTTAATTTTTCAAAATTGGCAGGATAAAAATTGCAGATAAAGATTTCTTAGGATATACAGAAGGTAGATTTTGTGTGTTTGTGTGTTTGTAGAGGCAAGAGGTTGATATTGGTGTCTTCTCAGTCACTCTCCACTATTTTGGGACAAGATTGCTCGGATTTGGCCAGACTAGTGGCTGCTAAGTACCAGGAGCCTCCTAGTTCTCCCTCCCTAACAATTGAATTACAGGCACTTATTCCTGTGCCTTATCTTTTTACATAGAAGTTTGGGATCGAGTTTACAAGTGTAACTGCCATACTTGGCTTTTTTTTTTTTTTTAAGGTTTATTTATTTATTATGTATACAGTATAGGGAAGAGGGTACCAGATGTCATCATAGATGGTTATGAGCCAGTATGTGGTCGCTGGGAATTGAACTCAGGACCTCTGGAAGAACAGTCAGTGCTCTTAACCTCTGAACTATCTCTCCAG